>JASEVX010000005.1:26381522-26461522 GCA_031761405.1 Serripes groenlandicus
TTTTAACCTCGTTCATTATAAATGTATTCCTTGATTTTCTGAAAGTCTTTACTTTATTTTTTTCTGTTCAAATAATAGACAACAGCAATATGAATTCCAAATATGTTTTGATAATACAAGAAACATGACATTAACATTATTATTGTCTAGTCAATTATTTATAAATCCTTTTTTATGGCCAAAGTATGCTCTTTAATTTTTGTTTATAATTATCTTGCGTTTTTTTTCGTAAATAGGTAGCACCTATAGATATATTACTCTTTTATGAAATCATCTGTGTCGGAAATAATTATATGTATGTACCGACAATTGAATAACGTTAACTGTCAAAATTTCAGATTCAGGCACGTCGAGCTAAAATTCCAGTTATCCATACCACTCTAGGCGGTCATGATTCACAAGATACGGAAGCCGTTAATAACACAGCATTAGAGAAAACCCCTTCGAAACTTATCTTTCATGTACCCGCCACTTATATCCTGACCACCTCTGAACAACAAACACGGTCCAAAGAAGTCGTTCCTTTATCTTTCGTGAGATACGTTTTGTTAAAAGAAGGAACTCTAGCAGTATCAGAATATAGTCATCATACTGAATACCAAGAGGTAGAACAGAACACATTGTCATCCTCAACTGACTCAAAGGAACCGATCTACATTCGCCATCGTCCAGTCAAGAAGCAGCAAACACGAGTGATAACAAAGTTCCGGTGTTCGTCCTCATCGTCTGATTCCACCAGCGAGTCTGACGATTCGTCCGCCATTCCTCAACGATTTGAAAACAGAAGAATCAACGCACAAGTGCTACCAACGTTTCGGTTTTCGTCCTCATCGCCTGATTCCTCCAGCGATTCTGACGATTCGTCCACCAATCCTCAACGATTTGAAAACAGAAGAATCAACGCACAAGTGCTACCAACGTTTCGGTTTTCGTCCTCATCGCCTGATTCCTCCAGCGATTCTGACGATTCGTCCACCAATCCTCAACGATTTGAAAACAGAAGAATCAACGCCCAAGTGCTACCAACATATCGGTTTTCGTCCTCATCGTCTGATTCCTCCAGCGATTCTGACGATTCGTCCACCAATCCTCAACGATTTGAAAACAGAAGAATCAACGCCCAAGTGCTACCAACGTCTCGGTTTTCGTCCTCATCATCTGATTCCTCCAGCGATTCCGACGATTCGTCAGCCATTACTCAACGATTTGAAAACAGAAGAATCAACGCCCAAGTGCTACCAACATCTCGGTTTTCGTCCTCATCGTCTGATTCCTCCAGCGATTCCGACGATTCGTCCGCCATTCCTCAACGATTTGAAAACAGAAGAATCAACGCCCAAGTGCTACCAACGTCTCGGTTTTCGTCCTCATCGTCCGATTCCTCCAGCGATTCCGACGATTTGTCCGCCATTCCTCAACGATTTCAAAGCAGCAGAAACACAACCCAAGTGCTACCAACATCTCGGTTTTCGTCCTCATCGTCTGATTCCTCCAGCGATTCTGACAGGTCGTCCGACATTCAACTTCAATTCAAAAGCTGTAGAAACAAAGCAAATGTGAAACCAAATTGCCGATTATGGTCTTCTTCTGATTCAGAAACGTCCGAGATTCGCCGACAGCAAGATGCAAGTAGACCGACCAAAATACCACGGATAGATAGGTTAGTTTGTATGATAAGTATGTATTATTGCTTGGTCTATATGTATAAGGCTAAATTAGGCTTTTATTCATATATCTCAGCCCAAAAGGTATTGGTTGGCTTCTATGAACAGATTGGCCTGGTCATTCACACATTCTGATTAAGATAGGAACAGCTCATCAATTGCTTTTATAAGTTTGTTTTCAACATGTTATTTCTGATAAAATGGAGATCGATATGTATGCTGATCTGAACCTATGATGTACAGAAATGCCTACTTGTACTTTTGTTTCCAATAAAGGGGAGCATTTCATATGTGATACATATAATACATCGGTTTTATTGAATACAAGATTCGTGTACGTTTTATTTAAACAGACAATAAAACTATTGATGTATTATCTCATAACACATAAACCAGCGAAATGATGGAAACAATCTTTTTTACTCAATATAATTCACTATGACAAATACATATATAAATGTTGTATTACGTGTCTATAAGCTTAAGTATTTGTTTTCATATAACACGATTCATTTCGACCATTGTTGTTGTAGATTCATATCTACACTAAATATTTGGAAAATAATAAAAAAAAAAGTACCTTGATTTATACATACATAATTTATGATTATGTTGTAGGTTGAATTATCTTTACTTTACAAATGTGTATGTTGAGAGGACTAGATAAGAGCCTTTTCCCCACACTATTTATATTATTACTATGTTGTGGGTGCTAACAAGAAACATCTCAGTGAGACGATTCTTTTGAGTTCCCACAGCATAGAGTTTTAATGTCAAATAAAGATGTTATAACATGAAATATTCTCCTTATCTCTGTATAATAAAAAAATGTGTTTCAGATCCATTCCTGAAACTGCTTCGAACTCCGGCGTTGACGTTTCGGACCTTGCCAATATGAAAGACGTAACAATCACTTACAGATTGATTCAGAACGGCAGCACGAGGGGTAACGATCTTCTGACAGACACACACGGATATACGTATTGTGTACAGGTGTGTATCAATTCGTTAAATAATGCATATTACAGTGTTACCAGTTCTTAAGGCAACATGCAACTTACTTTTATAAAATTCAACATTAACGACATGAAATTTAAGTTAAATAAGGTTTTACGTCGCTCCCATCAGTATTTTCAGTTATATCACAGTGTGGGTACCTGACTAAGCTACATTTCTGTACGTCTATCCTGACTCAGGCGAACCATTCTATAATTAGTTCAGTACACCAGTCTATAATGAGTTCAGTACACCAGTCTATAATGAGTTCAGTACACCAGTATATAATGAGTTCAGTACACCATTCTATAATGAGTTCAGTACGTCAGTTTATAATGAGTTTAGTACATCAGTTTATAATGAGTTCAGTACTCCATTCTATAATGAGTTCCGTACACCAGTCTATAATGAGTTCAGTACATCAGTTTAGAATGCGCATCAGTATATCTAGAGTACAGCGCATCAGTCTATCCTGAGTCAGCGCATCAATCTATCCTTATTCCAACGCATTAATCAATACTGAGTCCAGCGTTAATCTATCCTCGTTATCTGAGTCCAGGCTTCAGTCTAATCTGAGTCCAGTCTTCAGTCTAATCTGAGTCCAGTCTTCAGTCTAATCTGAGTCCAGTCTTCAGTCTAATCTGAGTCCAGGCTTCAGTCGTAATGTTATCTCCGTAATTAATAGTACCAAAGTGTAAAACATCAATTTCAATGTATTATTTTTATTACAATTGTATTTATTTATTACCAATTAGTATTGCCGACCTGAGATAACACAGTCAAGAGAAATTTTGTTTCCAGTAATTTATTAACGGTTTCTGCAGTATGGGTAGACCTGATGGGATCACATCGACTGACTAAATCAAACCCATGACACTATTTATATCTTAAATTTATATTCGTTTACCAGGGAACTTTGAAGTCAACTTTGAATTCAACAGCGTTAGTATTATGCCACTGCTTCTGAAATTATTTTCCTCGTTCCTCGTACGTAATAATGCATATGAACTTGTTTCATGTCAAATATGATAATATATGCAGGTTAGGGGTTGAAATGTCCGCAGAACCTTATTGCAAACAAAATATGAATCATGCCTAAGTCAGCCATAGTCTTAATATATCACAAAATATAACAGATATTAATTAATTTCACACAGAAAAGAAATTGTTCACGCACCTACTGGAGATGTAGAGTTCGATCTAATAACTTGACGTGTAGAGCTGCTGTTACCCAGCGCCGAAACTCGTTCTGGACCGGTACCAGTCAACATAACCATCTACCCTACATGAACCGGGCAAAGGACGCAGAACTCAGTGCGAAGGTATGAACGTCAAACACATTACATTACATTTACGGATCAACAAATCAGCCGTCCCACGAGAAAACCAACGTTATGGACTCTGCTTTTAATGTATCGACCCAGATCAGCCTGCACAGTCCGCGCAATCTAATCCGGACCGGCACACTCCGTCTCGGGGAGATAGAGGTATAACGGAATGATTCCTGAAACAAAAAGCCACAGGAGGCGAAAACTGTCTGTCCGGGTTAGCCTGCGCGGCATGCTTTGGCTGATCTGGAGCGATACTTTAAGCACAGTCACCAATGTTGGTTTTCTCATAGGACGGCTCATAATTCTTACATACACTTATTAGACAAGTATGTCAACTTGATTAGATTATGAAAGGCCAAACAAGATGTATTTACTGATCTGAACCTACCCTGCTCATAAATGCATTTTCCCATGGTCGGATCATTTCTCCCTTTTTTACTGCAGTTGTTAGTTTTATGTCAACCGGCGATCCGAGGCATGTCCGGAGAAAATGGCCCATGGCAACACTGATCGCTCTAATGAACCCGTGCATAAGCATATTCGCTAAAGCCTCCACTCTCCCTAATGACCTTGAAATTATTATTTAGTCCAAGCAGTATTACAGTTAAGGTTCAGTTAACATACTCTTTTAACACGCTTGTGTAAGCATTGTAAGAACAGTGTATATATTGATGAGGTTGTGCATGTGTGCATGCTTATCAGGATATACACTGTTCACATAAGTCAACTTGTTACATTCCCCATGGAAGGTCTCGTTTATATATGATAATGTTTTCTATAATATCACGGTCAAACGTGTCTTTATCATATTTTCTTTAACCGTAATGTCACGTTTATCGTGAATTGGTTTATGTTGTTTGAGGAATTTCATTTGTATTTAATCTTATATAGTAATGATGGATTAAATATTTAAAATTCCAAGAGTAAAAAGAGGGATTAATGACGCTGATGTGCACAATATATAATTTTATAAGTTTTGTCTTCAAGATATCTTAAAAACTGTCTGTTGTGTAGTTATAAAATAAAATATTTATTTTGTTTTTAATGTAGATCAGAAACAAAGTACAAACTGCCTCGACATCCCACAAAACAGCTACTTCAATAATAGAAGAAACAGATGGGGATCTGAATAGTCCAATTAGTAAAGACAGAATGACCACGTTGATTCGTAGAACTAACGGAATACGTGCCAGACACAGCCGGGCTACTGCAACAGAACAGTGTCACGTTCAGCAACCAGAAACTAACTATCCATCAACAACGCAGAAGTTACTACAACCACCAAGAGAGACGCCCGTAAAGGTAAGATCACTGAATCATCTGATTATAAAAGCTGGCGTTTATATTCAATTGTTTATAACGTTCTGGAAGATATACAGTATATGACGATACGTCCACAAAGAAGTGATATAGTAAGCATCATTATAAAAGTAGGCGGCCTTTTCTGTGAAAGATACACTATTTGACGCCTTATTATAAATGTCTTTCGAAGTCATTGATGTAAGACAAGAGTAAATTCATAACAAACAATTTTCCTAAACCTGTACAATGTTTTAACCTATCTGTCAATATTATAATTAAACTTTTGCAATACTTTTCTTCAACGGATGTTGATATCATTAAAGTATGTACTCGTTTAATTTGGTATGATTTTATTGTGGACAAATGATACGATTCCGACGTATGTTTATAAGTCTGTTATTAGGTTAAACCATTGGCGACAAGGATTGCATGTAGTACATACCAAACTGTAATTTCTGAAAAAAACAATTAGAATATTTGGTCCTACATATTCAATAAGACTCACAGTCGCCACACGATCCTCATTTATTTACATGACAATGTGTTCATTTGTTGAATGATGAGCCATTCGCGTGATGATGTGTTCTTTAGTTACAGACTGAGCCATTGACATGATGATGTGTTCTTTTGTTACAGACTGACCCATATGGTTACATGATGATGTGTTCTTTTGTTACAGACTGACCCATTTACATGATGATGTGTTCATTTATTACTTACTGACCCATTTACATGATGATGTGTTCATTTGTTACAGACTGACCCATTTACATAATGATGTGTTATTTTGTTACAGACTGAGCCATTTACATGAATATGTGTTCATTTGTTACAGACTGACCCATTTACATGATGATGTGTTCTTTTGTTATAGACTGACCCATTTACATGATGATGTGTTCATTTGTTAAAGAACAACCCATTTACATGATGATGTGTTCATTTGTTGAAGGATGAGCCATTCGAGTGATGATGTGTTCTTTTGTTACAGACTGACCCATTTACATGATGATATGTTCATTTGTTAAAGGATGATCCATTTACATGATGTGTTCATTTGTTGAAGGATGAGCCATTCGCGTGATGATGTGTTCTTTTGTTACAGACTGACCCATTTACATGATGATATGTTCATTTGTTAAAGGATGATTCATTTACATGATGTGTTCATTTGTTGAAGGATGAGCCATTCGCGTGATGATGTGTTCTTTTGTTACAGACTGACCCATTTACATGATGATGTGTTCATTTGTTAAAGGATGAGCCATTTACATGATGATGTGTTCTTTCGTTACAGACTGACCCATTTACATGATGATGTGTTCATTTGTTAAAGGATGACCCATTAACATTATGATGTGTTATTTTGTTTCAGGCTGACCCAGCCTGTCTACGTGGTGAGGAAGAACACAGACCGTTTTAGACGATTATATGGTGTCTGGAAAAATTATACAGACCAGATAATGATATTGTGTGGTGTTAACAAACGTGTACAAAAACGATTATACTATTCTGTAGTGTTTCCATTTTGAACACCCATTATACTGAGTGACGCACAGGGGCGTGCTCCTCTTTAATGTTGATATTTATGTATAGGGTTATATTTATTTTTAGAGGAACACGTTCCTGTGAGTGACGTTTTCAAAAATTACCAAAAATTGTATAACTATAATGTGCTAGGTATATGTAATATAAATGAATAATCGAACTGAGCTGCCACACTCTTAAGGGTATAATGTAACTTGTGTATATCAAGCTTTCCTTGCACAGCGTGATTTTAATACACCGGCGTCATGTTCACTAAATATTCCATGAAGTATCTGAGAAACGCTGTTCCATTTGATCTCATATAGTTGTGATGTGCATACTATTCACGACATATGAATAGCGTCTTTCGAGTTCGGGTCTTAATGCAGCATCGAATAGCGAAGACTCTGAAGAACCTGTCAAGATGTACAGATGTTAGATAAACTTAAATGACAAATATGTAAAAGTGTAGCCCCTTTTTATTTTACGCCAATCTAACATTGAACGAAGGCAAGTCGGAGAGTCGATAAGAGCCTCAATCGTTTGACAGCGCTCATTGAATTGTCAGATAAGCAACAACATGTGTCAACCGACCCTCAACAATCAGACTCTCGTCTAACAAACATCCTGTACAATCAGAGTTAGCATTGTTTAGCTGTGAGTTATAAAACTATTCCAAAAATCCTATAACATGAAAATAGAGTCGTCCGAGTTTGAACATGGAAGAGTCTACTTTAAGCAATTCGGCGCGGAAAGGGTTAAATACAGTCAAATCTGTTTAGCAATTGCCTGTCTATATCAACCACACTTTTAATTTCCCAGTTAATCATTTCTGCATGAATGACCCTGTAATTAAAGACCACATCTGAATAAAGACCAGATTGGGTGTTCTTTAAACACAGGTTGGACTGTATATGGTGGTTTACCTAAAGTATGAACTATCTAATTTGTAATGATCGCTGTCGACATCAATCGCTTCAGATATAACAATTCCGTGTGTTGTTTGCTTACCATTAACCATAAACGGACCACAGGTGTCCGAGCTTTCATTTGAAGAAAACAAATAGAAAAACCCCACATAATACGTCGTTAAGATAATTTAAGTCTATTTATATTAACACGGTCCTGGGAAGATTCCCCAAATGTTCTCATACGAAATCATAACGGTCATTGATAGCATATGGACAAGACAATGTGTAGTATCTTAACGAGGTATTGTGTTGTGTATTGTTCAGAGACGCGGCCGCAGTGGTAGAACATTATTAGATTACGTGAAATTGCGTTATACTCGCTGATGCACACTTTCTCGTAGTCCAGAATATTTTTAGCCTTAGCTGTTATTATCAAAGTAAAAAAGTCGGTTGATGTCAAAACGCACCTCTTGTGACGTCCGATTACTGTGTGCTTATAGTAGTTGCTTGTGGATGTGAAGTATTAATTTGACCATGGCTGGCGGTAAGTCACAACATGACGAGTTACGTTTTATGTTTACTTAGCGTTGGTATATTTGTAACTAAATATGTAGCTGTTTGTATACTAATAAAGATAATGAATTAGCTTTGTTTTGTTGTTTTACTTACGATTTTGGAAATGCTTACTTGATCAATGTAACAGACAAATGAACGGCAATATATGCCAAAAGTAATGAAGAAATAGATTAACCACCGCTTCAACGCAGTTTTGTCTGTCTCTGACTTATTTGCCAATTATTAATGAATGCTTCAAGCAAATTCATTGTTAAAATAAATATCCAGTGACCACAAATTGCACTTATGAATGTTCAGCAACTGTGCCAAATACAGAAGCTCTATCCTGACATGGATATCTACGAGTGCGTCTGCGTCCTTCGAAAACGTCACCAGTACACTCAACATAAGCCACGACGTTAGTGATGGTTTTGACGCCGCTGCCAAAGAGCCCAGCACTCTAGTATTGACAATCAGATGAATATTCCCCAGTAAGGCGGTGCAGTTTAATTCTGGACGAACACAAGTCTATACAGCATATTTCAATTTAAGGGTTCCAACAATTTTGAATAACTTATCTGTCAATTTAAATTGGACTTTGTCACGCTCGTTTTGTGTTTTTGAAATACGGTGCAGTCTGAAAATAAACTGAGTTTGAATCTCTGTTTAACTGCTGTCTACCATATGCCAAATTTTCGATTCATTAAGTCCCACATCAGACTAATATAACAATCATAGCGTGTCCCACATATCACCATTGAAACTCGTGAGGTATGTACCGTATGACATCAATGACGCTCTTTTAATCCAATAACGGACATAGATGAGTATAAAAGTCCAAACCAAAATGATAAAAGCAACACTTTGAGATCAAAGCCCTAACGATTGATTTATCAGGAAGTCTAAATCTGAATAAAACTGTCTATAACGTGCCCCGCGTGTCGCCATAGAGACTCATCAAATACAACATCAGACGGAGATATATCCAGCGAGAACTGACCATAACGTGCTCCAAGTGTCGCCATAGAGACTCGTCAAATCCAACATCAGACGGAGATATATCCAACTAGAACTGACCATATCGTGTCTCACGTGTCGCCATAGAAACTCATTAAATCCCACCTCAGGCAGATATAATATATCAAGCTATATCCGATAAAAGAGATACATGTCGTAATAGTGTCTCATTCAAACCAAGCTGCGGTGATATATATAACTGCTGTCTACCATATGTCGTATTTTCGATTCAACAAGTCCCATATCAGACTAAAACTTGCCCAGCATGTTTACTGCAATCTTAAGATATGTAAAATTTTAAATTGACTTATGCTTTGAGAAAACTGCGAAAACTGTTCGCCGACATAGTTTAGTTTAGTTTAAACTTATTTATTTTACATCGATTGCGAAACAAGCCAAAGGCTTAGATTAATCACGCTCGATGTCTGCTTCCTGGAGACTTAACCAGTACTCGCGCCGTTTGTGTGGAAAAATCCCAAATTCAGGACCCGCTCATCACGGGACTCGAACCAGGGACCTTTGATATGAGAGGCCGACGCTCTACCTATGCACCACTGTCTCCCGACATAGTTGAGACACGTTACGCGAAACCTACCTAAAACGGTACACTGTTCACCGACATAGTTGAGACACGTTATACAAAACCGACCTATAATGCTGCTTGGTTCACCGACATAGTTGTGACACGTTATACGAAACCGACATATAACGGTACAATATTCGCCGTCGACATAGTTGAGACACGTTAAACGAAATCGACCTATAGCGATACACTGTTCGTCGACATAGTTGTGACACGTTATACGAAACAGACCTATAACGGGACATTGTTCGCCGACATATTGAGACACGTTACACGAAATCGACCTATAACGGTACACTGTTCACCGACATAGTTGTGACCCGTTAACGAAACAGACCTATAACGGGACACTGTATAGTTGTGACACGTTATACGAAAACAGACCTGTAACAGTACATTGTTCGCCGACATATTGTGACACGTTACACGAAATCGACCTATAACGGTACACTGTTCGCCGACATAGTTGAGACATGTTACACGAAAACAGACCTGTAACGGGACACTGTTCGACGACATAGTTGTGACACGTTTCACGAAAACAGACCTGTAACGGGACACTGTTCGCCGACAAAGTTGAGACATGTTACACGAAAACGGACCTGTAATGGGACACTGTTCGCCGACATAGTTGAGACATGTTACACGAAAACAGACCTGTAACGGGACACTGTTCGCCGACATAGTTGAGACATGTTACACGAAAACAGACCTGTAACGGGACACTGTTCGCCGACATAGTTGAGACATGTTACACGAAAACAGACCTGTAACGGTACACTGTTCGCCGACATAGTTGAGACATGTTACACGAAAACAGACCTGTAACGGGACACTGTTCGCCGACATAGTTGAGACACGTTACACGAAAACAGACCTGTAACGGGACACTGTTCGCCGACATAGTTAAGACACGTTACACGAAAACAGACCTGTAACGGGACACTGTTCGCCGACATGGTTGAGACACGTTATACGAAATCGACCTATAACGGTACACTGTTCGCCGACATAATGAGACACGTTACACGAAAACAGACCTGTAACGGTACATTGTTCGCCGACATATTGAGACACGTTACACGAGGTTACACGTGGTAGATACACGTTATACGGAAACCGACCTATAACGGTACACTGTTCGTCAACATAGTTGAGACACGTTATACGGAAACCGACCTATAACGGTACATTGTTCGCCGACATATTGAGACACGTTATACGAAACGGACCTATAACGGTACATTGTTCACCGACATAGTTGTGACACGTTACACGAAAACCGACCTGTAACGGTACATTGTTCGCCGACATATTGAGACACGTTACACGAGGTTACACGTGGTAGATACACGTTATACGGAAACCGACCTATAACGGTACACTGTTCGTCGACATAGTTGAGACACGTTATACGGAAACCGACCTATAACGGTACATTGTTCGAAGACATATTGAGACACGTTATACGAAACGGACCTATAACGGTACACTATGGAACGCCTTTACTGTCTTACTATATTGTATTGTATTATACGCAGTACATTTTCATGTATACATACGAGGTACATATTTCATTTGATGTGGTACATTTGCATAATATGCAGTGCATTTTGTATAATATATCGTGGTTATTTAATAATATGAAGTGCACACGTATGAAGATACAGTAGAATAACCATTATATAGTGTGCAAACAACGTCATATGCAATACAAACAACATTATGTGCAGACTATTATTCAATACGTGTGGTGGTACTTTGATTATATGCTGGTTTAAACTTTATGATCATACTTTCCGGCATTCTCCGGAATTATTTCCGGAAATTACCGAGCATGACAGATAGGTTTGAACATTAACACCGTCTAATCCATTTAAAAAGGCCTTGTGGAACAATCTTTATGAAAAGTGTACACATTTTCTAAAAAGACGAGATGCAGAATGTCGTCTATGCCAACGATCTCTGATTCTTGAAGCAGACAATTCTTGAAATCCTTATGGCAAAAGGATAAATTGCTCATCTTGATAAGCATATGTTAGTACATGTTATATTCTACTCCTATAACATAAGACTCAGTTGACAAGTTCATATATTATTGGACTAGTAATATTTAGACTTTAGACTTTAGATTTTGATCAGACTGTAAATCATGCCGAATGAACAGACCAATCTCGCCTAGAGCTGATTTCAGAACAGACGACGACATTCTGCCCCTCGTGTATTCAGAAAATGTGTACACATCTATTTATAAATTATTCAAGCGCTTTTTTTGAAATTGAGTAAACGGTGTAAATGTTACTATATATCTGTCTGCTGACTCGGTATTTTCCAGATAAATAATTACGGAGCATGCCGGAAAGTATAATGAAAAATGCACCGCATATAAAGCTGTTTACACCATGTATAAATTAGTATGGACCGAACATATTGCCAAATGGATTGCGTACTATGATTGTTTATGTATAATGAATAATTGAATAATGTACCACGTCAAATGAAATATGTACCTCATATGCGTGAAAATGTACTGCGTATAATACAATACAACATACTAAGACAGTAAAGGCGTTCCATACATGGGTATACAATTCGTTTGAGTGAAGGCGTGCAAGTACTTACCAGCTTAAAGCATGAACCCATGCTTTTCTGTGTTTTAAGTTTTTCGGCAATTTAATACCACTTATTAAGTCAGGAAACGAACGGCCAAATATCTTTTAATAAAGTATATTGAACTTGAATTATTTTTATTCTATTTTGTGCTTTATATGTGCACGTTCTAAGTCAGTTTGTCTCTTGTATTTTTGGCTAATGATGAAAGTTCTAAGAGAAGCGCATTAATACAACGAAGTCAGTGTAGATTAAGATTCCACTGTTAGGAATTTTGCATTTTCTGCTCTGTCTTTTGGTGCATGGAATCTGCTGTGGTCGAATGGTTAGCGTCGGGGATTTCGAAACCGGGTGTCCCGGGTTCGATCCCCGGTCGTGGTATCTCGGTCATGGTCGAGTGCCCTTAGGCGAGACACATTTTCTAGCCTAGTTCTGGTTTGTTTACCCAGGGATCATTAATAAGTGAACTGTCGCCGTGATATAACTGAAATAATGTTGAAAGCGGCGTAAAACACCAATAAATAAATAAAATTAGCTGCATGTCAATTCTTTCCCATTTTCTCGCTCTCTCGCAGATTTGTCTCTATATATACGGGAACTGGTTAAACGTGGATCGCGCTACACTATAACGCCTTTAAGTCAACGCAACTTTAGTTGTATAAGATTCATATGACCATCTTCGTATGTTCTACTTATTTAATGTAGCTCAATCGGTAGCGACGCGGGCTGTAAATGCAGGGCTTGTGAACCCCAGCAAGGCTAACATTATTTCCGACGTTTGACAAAAGTCACTGTCACATGCGTCATTCGTCTTCAACCCAATGGCTTACAGTATGGAAAAGCTGCCAGTTATTTGTTAAGTATATTGTGTGAAGAACTGGTATGAGAAAGCCAGGAAAAACTGACAGTCTTGATATGATTGTAAATTTGTTTTAAAAAAAGGCGTTAAACCCAATCAAGCAATCATTCTTCTTATTTAAACTAAACTAACATTACAAATAATGCACACTAGGACGAGTCTGTGCGTTCATGCAGGCTCTCCGTGGTCTACATTTTTCGCTACTGATGTATCATCATTTAATTAAGATAATTCCATACACATGCAATAACTTGTCAACTATAAGGGTTTGTGATATCATTCTAGAAATCTAGACCGCCTTGGTGAAGTAGTAATTGAAGGGTTAGCTTTACGACTCACTGGCTGGTGTCAAATAAATGGACCAGTAGTACGTACTGGTAACTTACCCAGGAAACTGTTGAAAGCGGCGTTAAACACTAAACAATCCAGCAATCTAGGGATACAAGAATATTAAACTAGATAGGAGACTGTCTCTGCAATAGGTATCCTCGGTACCCAGGCTATTCAAAATATATATGATCATATATTTTATGAATAGCCTGGGTACCGAGGATGTGCAATAGTGTACATCCTGGTTTTTTAAAACAGTATATAATCTGACCAGTTTGAGCATCCGCACAGTCTGATTTAGATCTACACTTTGGCAAAGTACTAACAAAAGCTTTTGAACCTTCTGATGAGTTGTGAAGATTGTGATCAAGGTGAACAGATACTTAGACTGATCTGAACATGACTATTCACAAATTCAAACTTGCATGGACAGGCTCTTATAATCATAGTGTTGTGTTTGACTTTTATGTCGGTTTTGACGCGTGCTGTCAATTCAGGGGTTGTGAGTTGGAACCCCAGCTCGGCCAATATACTTCACGACGTTTGACAAAAGTCATTGTGACAAGCGTCATTCGTCTTCCACCAATGGCCTATCAGTCTATGTGGAAAAGCAGCCTATTGCTTGGAAGGAATGCTGAAGTACTGGTGTAAGAAAGCAAAGAAACATATGAGTAGGTGAACTGGCAGCACCCCGGGGAATCAACCAATCAATTGACTTTTATGTACTTCATAAGTGGTAATCAAACTTTGTACAATTGACACTGAATCGGTTTTTTATTCACCTGTATTTTTTTTCTATGATTTTCTGCAGGTCATCACATCAATATATGCACGAGGACAGGTCTGGCTAAAGTAAGAGTAGACCCTCCCACGTGCCAAGATTGATCTCCCCACGAAGTTTACATTGTTAATGCAGAAATTTGTCTATCTGTATTTTAGTTTAGGCTGTGTCTTTATTCTAAGGCCCAGCTATAGGGATATTAATCATCTCACGCAAACGATTTTCGACGCCTACAGCACTTTAGAGGGTCTTCTAAAGCATTTAAGGAAAGGGAGATATATATGGCTCAAAACGAGAAATTATGTCATGGCGAATTGTCCGTCGTGCGTGCGTGCGTGCGTGCGTGCGTTAACTTTTTCCTTTAAACGACTTCTTCTCCCTAACCACTTGGCCAATTTGGTTGAAACTTCCTAGGAAGCATCCTCCCAATGTCCTCTCTTAAATTCCTTCATCTGGTTTCCATGGCAACCAAAACAAAAAAATAGTGAAAACTTAAAAAATCTTCTTCTCCAAAAGTGTCAGGCCGATTTTCAAATAATTTTGTAGAAATGTTCCTTGGGTGACCCTTTATTGGATTCCTTCAAGAAATGTTGATTGGTTGAAAAACATGGCCGCCACGGGGCGGGGCTATTTTGCCTTATATAGCTATAGTGAAAACTTAAAAAATCTTCTTCTCCGAAAGTGTTCAGCAGATTTTTAAATAATTTTGTAGAAATGTTCCTTGGGTGATCTATCAGATTCCTTCAAGAAATGTTGATTGGTTGAAAAACATGGCCGCCACGGGGCGGGGATATTTTGCCTTATATAGCTATAGTGAAAACTTAAAAAATCTTCTCCTCTGAAAGTGTTGAGCAGATTTTCAAAATACTTTTGTAGAAATGTTCCTTGGGTGACCCTCTATCAGATTCCTTCAAGCCATGTAAAATAAAGATTTTATTATTATTATTATTATTACTATTATGTCGATTGGTAAAAAAACATGGCCGCCAGAGGGCGGGGCTATTTTGCCTTATATGGCTAAAGAGAACACTTTAAAAATCTTCTCCTCCCAAAGTGTCTGGCTGATATTCAAATAATTTTGTCGAAATGTTCCTAGGCTGACCCTCTATCAGATTCCTTCAAGCCATGTTGATTAGTTGAAAAATATGGCTGCCAGGGGGTGGGGCTATTTTGCCTTATATGGCTATAGTGAAAACTTAAAATATCCTCTCCTCCGAAAGTGTCAGGCCGATTTTCAAATAATTTTGCAGAAACATTCCTTGGGTGACACTTCAAGATTCCTTTAAGCCATGGTGGTTGGTAAAATACATGGCCACAAGGGGGCAGGGCTGTTTGGAGATTTGATTTTTGCCTTATGGCCGTGGATACCCGGTTGCGGCGACATTCTTTCGGGCGATGTTTTCCATTGCCTCTCACCTCTGATCTATGTGAGAAAGTAGTCAGTGGCTTCGAAAGAATGTTGTGTAAGTACTGGTGTAGGAAAGCCAGGAAAACATGGGTAGGTGCACTGACCGCCGTAATATGACCAAAGCTGTTGAAAGCGGCGTTAAACTCCAAACAAACAAAAATGGCCGTGGAGCGATACTGGTCCTCTTGGGCCTCTTGTAACTGCATTGTTATATGTCCGTGTGTTCAAACTCTTATCATGATTGTTTACAACAAAATAATAGTTTAATAACTTTTTAACCGTTTACAACAACTCTGAGTAGGCAACTGAAACATCTAGCTTAATGCAAATTAATAAATGCTAGTATCAGTATAGTGTCAGAAACATTTTTGAAACGATCACATTGCTCCGATTGATGGCAAATGTTTGCTTTTACTACGATGCTTTCAATCGTTGACTACTGCTGATGCTTCTTCATCTAGGAAAGGGTCATGAGTTTCAGACGTCATATAAGGGGAAGGGTTGATAACAGCTCACTAACACGTGCATGCTTTTATCGAGTGACTGACCACGCCTTAAATTGAACACTCAACACGTATTTCATGACAAACATGTATATGTTTATATGTGTTTGTTTGTAAGATTGTAATAAACAAGATGGATGTCTTTTGTGAATAAAATCTATCTTTTAGATTTCGGGGGTACATTTTACACTCGGGTGGCTAACTTGGATTTCTATTCGTGCATGTATTCGTCACTGTCTTTCTTTCTTGAGTTATGCAAGTTATGTTTAATATATAGGCTTTTATCAAGATGCCCAACACGTAAGCTTGATATATAAATATCATACAGTATTTGGATGGCTGCTATCATTTATCAGAAATATTTTAAGCTGTACGTATCTGAATTTGGTTGAACCAGGGACACTATATGTAATATAAATGAATGTTTATATATACTGGCAGGTTATACCTGTTTGGCTCGACTTTTCGAAGAAAATGCTAGCTATACTACTGGCCCCGGCGTTGGTGTCACACCTTGGTTAAAGTTTTTGTACCAATTCCCTTTTTTGTCAAAACCATTACAGATATTGCTTTGAAACTTACAACACTTATTCACCATCATTATCGCCATCAACAGACAAGAGTACATAACTCTGTCGAGTTGTTGTAAGAATTATAGCCCCCTTTTTACTAAGAATTTTGGTTAAGTTTTTTGTACCAATTCACTTTTTTAGCTCTACTGGCCAAAGGCCAGAAGGGCTTATGTCGTGGCGATTTGTCCGTCGTCCGTGCGTGCGTCCGTCCGTGCGTGCATCCCTCCGTAAACAATTTCTTGTTAACACGATACAGTCTTCACTTTTGATTGTATCTCAAGCAAACTTATACAGTAGTTAGATATCCATGAGAGCTCAGTTCCTTTCGAAAACCAGCCGGATCCGCCCATGCATGACTGGATTATTGCCCTTGAAATGGTCAAAATTGCTATAAAATAGCTTGTTAACACGATAGTCTTCAATTTTGATTGTATCTCAACCACACTTATACAGTAGTTAGATATTCATGAGAGCTCGGTTCCTTTCAAAAACCAGACAGATCTGCCCATGCATGACTGGATTATGGCCCTTGAAATTGTCATAATTGCTATAATAGACCTTGTTAATACGATACAGTCGTTTTTTTTTATTGTATCTCAATCAAACTTACACAATAATTAGATATCTATGAGAGCTCAGTTCCTTTCTAAAACCAGCCAGATCTGCCCATGCATGACTGGATTATAACCCTTGGAATTGTCAAAATTGCCATAATAGAGCTTGTTAACACGATACAGTCTCTTTTTTTTTATTGTATCTCAATCAAACTTATACAGTAGTTAGATATCCATGAGAGCTTGATTCCTTTCGAAAACAAGCCAGATCCGCCCCATGCATGACTGAATTATGGCCCTTGAAATTGTCAAAATTGCTATAATAGGGCTTGTTAATATGATACAGTCCTTATTTTTGATTGTATCTCAATCAAACTTATACAGTAGTTAGATATCCATATGAGAGTTTGGTTCATTTCTAAAAAACCTCCAGATCTACCCATGCATGGCTGGATTATGGCCCTTGAAATTGTCAAAAGTGCTATAATACAGCTTGTGAACACAATAAAGCTTCCATTTACTATCTGATCTTCACCAAACTTAGATGGTATTTAAATATTGATGACATATTGGTTCCTTTTGAAACAAGCCAGATCAATGCCAGTAGAGCATAGGCCCTCATGGGCTTCTTGTTTACAAAATATATTCAAAGTCGTCTGCTGCAGAATTGTCGTATGAGGGAAAGGGTTAATATCGTGTATGAGGGAAAGGGTTAATATCGTGTTCGGTAAACGGTTAAAACTGCTTGAAACCAGCAAGCTCTTTCCATCTTATGAATTTAACCCTATGACTTAAAGTGGAAAACATTGTGACAAAAGGAGAAATTGCTTGTTTTGAGCAATTTCTTCTTTTGTCACTATATTTTCAAAATGCTGTCTGCCTTAGAGGCGTTCAGAAAGCGTCTATATGAGGGAAAGGGTTTTTGACTTTTGAAAACATTGTAGCTTAAGGTGAAATTGCTCATCATCAACAATGTTTTCAACTCTATTCTTAAATTATAACCTTTAATATAAGGAGATTTTCCATATTCTTTCTCCAAATGTTTACAAAGTATTCTGCTGCAGATGTGTTGTTTGTTGGAAAGGGGTTAGAATTGTGTCGCTATCAAAGCTGAGAATCAAAACAGTGTGTCTGTCATGTAAGGATGAAAGGTCATATTTGTTAACCCAAGCATGGGGTCTGGGACTTGATGACAGATTTTTTGTCAACATTTTTATTATTCACTAAATCTGTATGCATTTAAATCAACACATTTACATGATGCATTCAGATTTGTTACCCTTTCCAAAATCTGCAGCAAAAGACTTTGACTTCAACGCAAGTTCATATGAAACAATCTTTATAAACAAAAGTATAACAGTTACTATTGAATCAAGTTGAAAAACGTTGAAATTGTTGATTATTAGGTGGTTAAAATTCATCAGCTACGATGAGTCATACTGTGTATTTATATGGAAAAGTGTTTATTTTCACTAGATATTATTATGTTACTGTCTATTTAATTGAATAAGAAGAAATCTGTGATTACCTTATCCCTTTCCGACGCCTTTGCAGCAAACAACTTTTAAAATCAATGTGACAAAAGAAGAAATTGTTCAAAAGAGCAATTTCTCCTTTTGCCACAATTTTTTCAATTCTTTTTTAGTCATTATACCTACTTTTAAAGAGATTTTCTGCATTTTCCTCTAGATACTTTCAAAGTTTGTTGTATGTGGGAAAGGGAGATAATTTAAATTTTGGAAATCATATACTAAAATAAATTATTTATACTTTCAGGTGCAGATACTTAAAACTGAGCTGCTGATACAAAAAGATTGCTTTTTGGATACAAAACGTTTTCTCCGACTTCTTAGTATTTCTCAAGGTTAAAACGAAAAGACCATGTCAATGATTCCAAAATTAAATGGAAGCTGAAAAGTATATATGCAGGAAATATAAGCGGAATAGGTTAACAAACAGAAAAAAGAATCCCCAAGTGAATGAATTACAGACAAGACACAACTTCTGTTCGATGACAAGAGATAGAGACAATCATGATACTTTTCGACATAACTTAGACCGGATGTTATCGGATTTTACCATGACAACTGGCTACCCTAGCAACAGGCTGCTTTTCATTCTTTCCATGGTGACTTCAGTTTCAACACGATGTCTTGTGGACCGACCAGGTATGTTTGTTGCCATAGAAACAGATCTCTTGTGAAGTGCTCTTTTCATACAATGTCAATGTTTACTTGACATGTCGGCAGACTCTTCTGCTATGAATGCACCTTGGGTCAACTCTATATCAGTCTTGCAATTGCAAGGAAGAGCACTTAATAATGTCTCTGACAGAACCTTTGGAGCGGGCTCGGAATGTTGCCTGTGGGCATCTTGTTCCTATTATTGTCAAGATAATTTCAAGGTCGTCGGCTGCAGATTTGTTGTAGGTGGGAAACATTTAAACTCTAGTTTAAAGAATCCTCTCAAGAAAACAGTTATTTTAACCCTTTTCCACATCTATATGACCCTCTGCAGCAAACAACTTTTGAAATTATTGTGACTAGAAGAAGAAATTGCTCAAAACAAGCAATTTCTCCTTTTGCCACAGTGTTTTCAACTTTAGTAAGTCATTTATCAGGACTTTTAACTTGAGCATGTTGAAACCTCATCAGAATGTTTGTCTTATGATATGTAGGTCAAGATCGAATATGGGGTCATGTTGGGTTAAAAAGTAGGTCACTAGGTCAAATTGAAGGAAAATCTTGTTAACACTCTAGAGGCTGTAATTTTTGTTTCAGCTGTTAGAAATGTTGTCAGAATGTTTTCTTCGTCATATGGAGGTCGAGTTTGAATATAAGTCATATTGGGTCAGAAACTAGGTCACTAGGCCAAATTGAAGGCAAATCTTGCTAACACTCTGGAGGCTGCAGTTTTAAATTTGAGCATCTTGAAACTTTATCAGGATGTTTGTCTTGATTTTATGTAGGTCAAGTTTGAATATGGGTCATGTTGGGTCAACAAGTAGGTAACCAGGTCAAATTGAAGGAAAATCTTGCTAACACTCTGGAGGCCACATTTCTAACTTGAGCATGTTGAAACTATCAGAATATTTGTCTTGATGATATGTAGTCAAGAACGAATATGGGTCATGTTGGGTTAAAAAGTAGGTCGCTAGGTCAAATTGAAAGAAAATCTTGTTTAGACTCTAGGGCCGCAGGTTGAAATGTGTTCAGAATGTTTGTCTTGATGATATGTAGGTCAAGTTAGAATATGGGTCATATTGTGTTAGAAACTAGGTCACTAGGTCAAATTGAAGGGAAAATCTTGTTAACAACATTTTTCTGTTTTCATCCTATCAGTCGAGCGTCAGTGCCGTATGCGGTGCTCTTGTTAACTTGAGCATGTTGAAACTTTATCAGAATGTTTGTCTTGATGATATGTAGTCAAGAACGAATATGGGTCATGTTGGGTCAAAAAGTAGGTCACTAGGTCAAATTGAAAGAAAATCTTGTTTACACACTAGGGTCAAAAAAGGATTCAACACTCTCCCACATACAACGAATCTGCAGCAGATGACATTGAAAACATCTAGACAGAAATATAGAAAATCTATATAAATGAAAGGATAATAAACAAATAGAGTTGAAAACATTGTAGCAAAAGGAGTAATGGCTCATTATGTTTTCAAAAGTTGTCTGCTGCACAAAGGGTCAGAAGTTGGAAAGGTTTTACTAGAGTTTAGATGTACCATCTGGTAAAAAATATGGCAATCCTCTTTAAATCAAAGTTTGAATAGATTTGAAAATATTGTGACAAAGGAAGAAATTGCTCATCTGCGCGGTGGGACATGAAGTACACCCTTAATCTAGAATCCGCAGTGGTAGTGTGGTTAGCATCGTGGATTTCGTAACCGGGTGTCCCAGGTACGATCCCCAGTCGTGGCACCACGGTCATGGTGGAGTGCCCTTGGACAAGGCACGTTTTCTAGCCTAGTACTCGTTTGTTTACCCAGGGATCATGAATAAGTGAACTGTCGCCGTGATATAACTGAAATAATGTTGAAAGCAGCGTAAAACCCCAATAAATAAATAAATAAATACACCCTTTATCTGTAGCTCTGAGCCAAAATTGCAGTACTTTTATAATTGACAGTAACTATTTTGTTTTCCCAAACAGAAGTCCAATACAAACGGCATCTCTTCTACAATGGGGAGAGCATCCCGATTATTCTGGAAAACTCCACGAGGGCCTCATGAGTTATATGTCTGAGTGAGTACTCACACATATGGTTTGGAGGTCGGATAAGGTATTTAGATATTTTACCACAAACATCAAACCTGCAAACCTTGAAAACATCTAGGCAAACATATGGAAACTCTCTTTAAATGAAAGAACAATTATTGAATAAAATTTAAAACATTGTGGCAAGCAAAAGGAGTATTTTCTTCTTTTGCCACAAGGTTTCCAAACGTTATCTGCTGTAGATGCGTCAAACCGTGTCTGTAGGTTGGAAATGGTTAATTAATTAAGTACATGATTAAATGTGCCCCTTATCTAGAGATTAATGAATGTCTGTATTCATGTGGCGTTGTTCCAATTGGACTGACTTTTTGTCAAAATATGTTAAATCTCTATAATTGAATGGATAACCTATGACTAAAAGTGGAAAACATTGTGACAAAAGGAGAAGTTGCACGTTTTGTGCAATTTCTCTTCTTTTGTTACAATGTTTTCAAAAAGCCATCTGCTGCAGAGGCGTCAGAAAGCGTCTATATGAGGGAAAGGGTTAACTACTCAGATTTCATCAGGTTGATTACATAAAATCAGCATGTTTTGGTTTAATGGGGTTGGACCTAGACCATTTAAATATCTGTCTAATCCATTACCTTAAATGATAAAGCCTCACAAAGGGTAACATTGACCCATACATACAAACGATATGAAGCAGACGACTTTGAAAATATCTTGGTTAAAGTATGGAAGATCTCTATGAATGAAAGAATAATCTATTGAAATGCTGTTGAAAACATTGTGATTAATTAAGGAAGAAAATTCTCTTTGCGAGTAATTTTGCCCTTTTGTCACCATGTTGTTCAAATTCGTCCTCTACACACTTATCAAATTGAGCCTGCAAGTGGGAAAAGTTTGATCACATGATATTAGTATGTTTTGGTTTAAAGAATTGACTTGCACCATATAAATATCTAGCTGTCTTACTTTAGTATAAACATATTTATTTAATATGGACTCCTAACAAGCTTGCAGCTTATTAATATACTATTCAGGCTTGATTACTCCTTCCTTGAGTTTGAACCTCAGCTTTGCCAACATTCTTTCCAAAGTTTGATAATGCGACAAGACTTAAACATTTTCAATCAATGGACTCAGTCTATTTTGGAATGCACCCAGTTGCTTTGAAAGTCTGCTGTGTGGAGTACTGGTGTTAGCAAGCCAGGAGTAGGTGAATTGGGCACCATGATATGGCTGATTTTTTTTTGAAAAGTGCTTTCAACTCCAATCAATCCTTGTTCCTTGAGACTTATTCTTTTCCCACATACATGTACAGCCTTTCTGCAGAACACTACTTTAAAACCAACTCTGCAAAGTTTTCAATAAACGCAAATTTTGATGTATCTCCAGTAGATCTAGATGACTTTTGAAAACAAAATATATTTCTCCATTTGCCAAAATGTTTTGGTCTATATTCAATAATTACATTCACTTTTATGGAGTGCTTCCATAAGTTTGCTTCTTACATTTTTCAAAGTTGTTTGCCGCATATTCTGTATGAGGGAAAGGAATCATAGAGCGTAAGACCTCCATATAAGTATATATTTCTGTCTATACCTTATTTACATATATATAAACTTATCTAATACATAGCGTATGGAAACAAGATTGAAGAATTCATGAACTGAACATGCTTAACGCTTTCCATTCTTACAAATCTGCAGCTGACGACTTTGAAAACATTAAGTCAAAAATGGGGAAACCATCTATTAATTTAAGAACAATTATTGAATTAAGTTGAAAACATTATGTCAAAATGATGAGCAATTTATCCATTTGCCATTAATTTTCAAGAGATTCCGTTTGCTGTTAAAGCATTAGAAATTTTGAAATATGTCAGCAGAAATAAAGCAATAACATGAATGTTGGGAGAATTATTTTAAAACAGAGGTCATATTAATATGGGAAAATAAGTGGTTCACTTAAAATATTGGAAACCGCCTCATATCAGTGGTGAAGTTGTAGAGCGTCCACCTCGGGGGAGGGAGGTTCTGGGTTTGATCCCCGGCTGGGTCATACCAAATACTTTTACAATGGAAGTAATGGCTTTCCCTCCTTGGCACTCCAGTCTATAGGGTTAGCATTACGACTGACTCGTGGATTTCAGGATAAATGGAAAAGTTGTTCTGGTAAATTATCCAGGAAAAGCTGTGTTATACCTGGGAAATTGTTGAAAGCCGCACAAAAATACCAAACAATCATTAATTAATTGAAACTAAATCTTGTTTAAGAGCTGACAATACAGTCTGCTCACAATGTGAAATTTCAATTTTTTCTGCAATGTTTTCAAAGATCAAGGAACAGTTTTACTCCTATCATCAACTGGAACATTACTTAAGTCTGACACAAAATCATGCATTGTATATATGTGCTCATGGGAAAAGGTACAAGTTGGTACTTGTGAAGGATGTTTGGAGGTTTTAAGATAACAGCAGTTACGACCAATGTTTTTAAACCTGATAGAATCCCATACATGTGGCATAATTTTTGTTTTTATATAACACAAATGTGGTTGATTATACTCTATTTATCTTGCTAATATTTCCTAGTACTTAACCATTTCCACATATAAACGCTTTCAGATGCCTCTGCAGCAAACCACTTCTGAAAACATGATGGCAAAATGCGAAATTGCTCATAATGAGTAATTTCTCTTTTTGCCACAATATTTGTGACACTATCTTTAGTTATTGGCGTTTATCCAATGGGACTGACCTGTTAACCCTTTCCCTAATACGACAATTCTGCAGCAAACGACTTTGAACATATTTTGTCAAAATATTTTAAATCTCTAAAATTGAATGGATAACCTATGACTAAAAGTGGAAAACATTGTGCAAAAGGAGAAATTGCACGTTTTGTGAAATTTCTTCTTTTGTTACTATGTTTTTAAAAACCGCATCATATGCACCAACATGCGTCTACATGTGGGAAAGTGTTAGGAAGTTTGTCGAGCATGTTTACTTTTGTCACAATGTTTTCAATCATAAGAGAACGGGTCAAAATGTTTCTTAGAACCATTCGTGACTATCGATCGACCAGTGTAGATCCAGATAGAGATATATGCGGATGCTGGCATTGATCTGAGACTACACTGGTCGAACAACATGCTAAGTGTGCATGTTTTAATTTACGTTCCAGATATAACCAACCGAGATGAAAGATTCACAGATGAAGACACAGATCAACGTACACTGCACTTCAGAGCTACAACTAGGTAAGTAGTAATTACTTGCTCATTTCGAATAATTGTGGCATAAGGGGGAGCAACTGTTCGTTTTGAACCATGTCTACGTTTGTCAAAATGTTTTCAAAAGCCGCATCATATGCACCAACATGCGTCTACATGTGAGAAAGTGTTAGGAAGTTTGTTGAGCATGTTCTACTTTTGTCACAATGTTTTCAATCATAAGAGAACGGGTCAAAATGTTTCTTAGAACCATTCGTCACTATCGATCGACCAGTGAAGATCCAGATAGAGATATATGAGGATGCTTGCATTAATCTGAGACTACATTGGTCGAACAACATGCTAAGTGTGCAGGTTTTAATTTACGTTCCAGATATAACCAACCGAGATGAAAGATTCACAGATGAAGACACAGATCAACGTACACTGCACTTCAGAGCTACAACTAGGTAAGTAGTAATTACTTGCTCGTTTCGAATAATGGTGGCATAAGGGAGAGCAACTGTTCGTTTTGAACCATGTCTACGTTTGTCATAAGCCCGGCCGGGTAGCTCAATTGGTAGCGTATCTGACTCGTGATCTGGAGGTCACAGGTTCGATACCCGGTTGCGGCGACATTATTTCGGGCGATGTTTTCCATTGCCTCTCACCTCTGATCTTTGTGAGAAAGTCAGTGGCTTCGAAAGAATGTTGTGTAAGTACTGGTATGGGAAAGCCAGGAAAACATGGGTAGGTGCACTGACCGTCGTGATATGACCAAAGCTGTTGAAAGCGGTGTTAAACTCCAAACAAACGTTTGTCATAATGTTTTCAAAAGCCGCATCATATGAACCAACATGCGTCTACATGTGCGAAAGTGTTAGGAGGTCTGTTGAGCATGTTCTACTTTTGTCACAATGTTTTCAATCATGAGAGAACGGGTCAAAATGTTTCTTAGAACCATTCGTGACTATCGATCGACCAGTGAAGATCCAGATAGAGATATATGCGGATGCTTGCATTGATCTGAGACTACACTGGTCGAAGTGTGCAGGTTTTAATTTACGTTCCAGATATAACCAACCGAGATGAAAGATTCACAGATGAAGACACAGATCAACAGACACTGCACTTCAGAGCTACAACTAGGTAAGTAGTAATTACTTGCTCGTTTCGAATAATGGTGGCATAAGGGTGAGCAACTGTTTGTTTTGAACCATGTCTACGTTTGTCACAATGTTTTCAAAAGCTGCATCACATGCACCAACATGCGTCTACATGTGGGAAAGGGTTAGGAAGTTTGTTGAGCATGTTCTACTTTTGTCACAATGTTTTCAATTATGAGAGAACGGGTCAAAATGTTTCTTAGAACCATTCGTGACTATCGATCGACCAGTGAAGATCCAGATAGAGATATATGCGGATGCTTGCATTGATCTGAGACTACACTGGTCGAACAACATGCTAAGTGTGCATATTTTAATTTACGTTCCAGATATAACCAACCGAGATGAAAGATTCACAGATGAAGACACAAATCAACGTACACTGCACTTCAGAGCTACAACTAGGTAAGTAGTAATTACTTGCTCGTTTCGAATAATGGTGGCATAAGGGGGAGCAACTGTTCGTTCTGAACCATGTCTACGTTTGTAACAATGTTTTCAAAAGCCGCATCATATGCACCAACATGCGTCTACATGTGGGAAAGGGTTAGGAAGTTTGTTGAGCATGTTCTACTTTTGTCACAATGTTTTCAATCATGAGAGAACGGGTCAAAATGTTTCTTAGAACCATTTGTTACTATCGATCGACCAGTGAAGATCCAGATAGAAATATATGCGGATGCTTGCAATGATCTGAGACTACACTGGTCGAACATCATGCTAAGTGTGCAGGTTTTAATTTACGTTCCAGATATAACCAACCGAGATGACAGATTCATTCACAGACGAAGACACAGATCAACGTACACTGCACTTCAGAGCTACAACTAGGTAAGTAGTTATTACTTGCTCGTTTCGAATAATGGTGACATAAGGGGGAGCAACTGTTCGTTTTGAACCATGTCTACTACGTTTGTCACAATGTTTTCAAAAGCCGCATCCTATGCATCAACATGCGTCTACATGTGGGAAAGGGTTAGGAAGTTTGTGGAGCATTTTCTACTTTTGTCACAATGTTTTCAATACTCGACTGCTTCAATTGCATCGAACTGCGTCTACAGGTTTCATTTACGTTCCAGATATAACCAACCGAGATGAAAGATTCACAGATCAAGACACAGATCAAGGCACAGATCAAGGCACAGCACACTGGTGGACTTCAGTACTACGTCTCCTTCACGCAGCAACTAGGTAAGAATTAATTACTTGCTCGTTTCGAATAAATGTGGGAAAAGGAGCATTAACTGTTCGATTTGAACCATGTCTACTACGTTTGCCACAATGTTTTCAAAAGCCGCATCCTATGCATCAACATGCGTCTACATGTGGGAAAGGGTTAGGAAGTTTGTGGAGCATTTTCTACTTTTGTCACAATGTTTTCAATACTCGACTGCTTCAATTGCATCGAACTGCGTCTACAGGTTTCATTTACGTTCCAGATATAACCAACCGAGATGAAAGATTCACAGATCAAGACACAGATCAAGGCACAGCACACTGGTGGACTTCAGAACTACGTCTCCTTCACGCAGCGACTAGGTAAGGATTATTTACTTGCTCGTTTCGAATAAATGTGGGAAAAGGAGCATTAACTGTTCGATTTGAACCATGTCTAATACGTTCGTCACAATGTTTTAAAAAGCCGCATCCTATGCATCAACATGCGTTTACATGTGGGAAAGGGTTAGGAAGTTTGTGGAGCATTTTCTACTTTTGTCACAATGTTTTCAATACTCGACTGCTTCAATTGCATCGAACTGCGTCTACAGGTTTCATTTACGTTACAGATATAACCAACCGAGATGAAAGATTCACAGATCAAGACACAGATCAAGGCACAGATCAAGGCACAGCACACTGGTGGACTTCAGAACTACGTCTCCTTCACGCAGCGACTAGGTAAGGATTAATTACTTGCTCGTTTCGAATAAATGTGGGAAAAGGAGCATTAACTGTTCGATTTGAACCATGTCTACTACGTTTGTCACAATGTTTTCAAAAGCCGCATCCTATGCATCAACGTGCGTCTACATGTGGGAAAGGGTTAGGAAGTTTGTGGAGCATTTTCTACTTTTGTCACAATGTTTTCAATACTCGACTGCTTCAATTGCATCGAACTGCGTCTACAGGTTTCATTTACGTTCCAGATATAACCAACCGAGATGAAAGATTCACAGATCAAGACACAGATCAAGGCACAGATCAAGGCACAGCACACTGGTGGACTTCAGAACTACGTCTCCTTCACGCAGCGACTAGGTAAGGATTAATTACTTGCTCGTTTCGAATAAATGTGGGAAAAAGGAGCATTAACTGTTCGATTTGAACCATGTCTACTACGTTTGTCACAATGTTTTCAAAAGCCGCATCCTATGCATCAACATGCGTCTACATGTGGGAAAGGGTTAGGAAGTTTGTGGAGCATTTTCTACTTTTGTCACAATGTTTTCAATACTCGACTGCTTCAATTGCATCGAACTGCGTCTACAGCTTTCATTTACGTTCCAGATATAACCAACCGAGATGAAAGATTCACAGATCAAGACACAGATCAAGGCACAGATCAAGGAACAGCACACTGGTGGACTTCAGAACTACGTCTCCTTCACGCAGCGACTAGGTAAGGATTAATTACTTGCTCGTTTCGAATAAATGTGGGAAAAGGAGCATTAACTGTTCGATTTGAACCATGTCTACTACGTTTGTCACAATGTTTTCAAAAGCCGCATCCTATGCATCAACATGCGTCTACATGTGGGAAAGGGTTAGGACGTTTGTTGAGCATTTTCTACTTTTGTCACAATGTTTTCAATACTCGACTGCTTCAAATTGCATCGAAATGCGTCTACAGGTTTCATTTACGTTCCAGATATAACCAACCGAGATGAAAGATTCACAGATCAAGACACAGATAAAGGCACAGATCAAGGCACAGCACACTGGTGGACTTCAGAACTACGTCTCCTTCACGCAGCGACTAGGTAAGGATTAATTACTTGCTCTTTTCGAATAAATGTGGGAAAAGGAGCATTAACTGTTCGATTTGAACCATGTCTACTACGTTTGTCACAATGTTTTCAAAAGACACATCCTATGCATCAACATGCGTCTACATGTGGGAAAGGGTTAGGACGTTTGTTGAGCATTTTCTACTTTTGTCACAATGTTTTCAATACTCGACTGCTTCAAATTGCATCGAAATGCGTCTACAGGTTTCAATTACGTTCCAGATATAACCAACCGAGATGAAAGATTCACAGATCAAGACACAGATCAAGGCACAGATCAAGGCACAGCACACTGGTGGACTTCAGAACTACGTCTCCTTCACGCAGCGACTAGGTAAGGATTAATTACTTGCTCGTTTCGAATAAATGTGGGAAAAGGAGCATTAACTGTTCGATTTGAACCATGTCTACTACGTTTGTCACAATGTTTTCAAAAGCCGCATCCTATGCATCAACATGCGTCTACATGTGGGAAAGGGTTAGGACGTTTGTTGAGCATTTTCTACTTTTGTCACAATGTTTTCAATACTTGACTGCTTCAAATTGCATCGAAATGCGTCTACAGGTTTCATTTACGTTCCAGATATAACCAACCAAGATGAAAGATTCACAGATCAAGACACAGATCAAGGCACAGATCAAGGCACAGCACACTGGTGGACTTCAGAACTACGTCTCCTTCACGCAGAGACTAGGTAAGGATTAATTACTTGCTCGTTTCGAATAAATGTGGGAAAAGGAGCATTAACTGTTCGATTTGAACCATTTCTACTACGTTTGTCACAATGTTTTCAAAAGCCGCATCCTATGCATCAACATGCGTCTACATGTGGGAAAGGGTTAGGACGTTTGTTGAGCATGTTCTACTTTTGTCACAATGTTTTCAATACTCGACTGCTTCAAATTGCATCGAAATGCGTCTACAGGTTTCATTTATGTTCCAGATATAACCAACCGAGATGAAAGATTCACAGATCAAGACACAGATCAAGGCACAGATCAAGGCACAGCACACTGGTGGACTTCAGAACTACGTCTCCTTCACGCAGCGACTAGGTAAGGATTAATTACTTGCTCGTTTCGAATAAATGTGGGAAAAGGAGCATTAACTGTTCGATTTGAACCATGTCTACTACGTTTGTCACAATGTTTTTAAAAGCCACATCCTATGCATCAACATGCGTCTACATGTGGGAAAGGGTTAGGACGTTTGTTGAGCATTTTCTACTTTTGTCACAATGTTTTCAATACTCGACTGCTTCAAATTGCATCGAAATGCGTCTACAGGTTTCAATTACGTTCCAGATATAACCAACCAAGATGAAAGATTCACAGATCAAGACACAGATCAAGGCACAGATCAAGGCACAGCACACTGGTGGACTTCAGAACTACGTCTCCTTCACGCAGCGACTAGGTAAGGATTAATTACTTGCTCGTTTCGAATAAATGTGGGAAAAGGAGCATTAACTGTTCGATTTGAACCATGTCTACTACGTTTGTCACAATGTTTTCAAAAGCCGCATCCTATGCATCAACATGCGTCTACATGTGGGAAAGGGTTAGGACGTTTGTTGAGCATTTTCTACTTTTGTCACAATGTTTTCAATACTCGACTGCTTCAAATTGCATCGAAATGCGTCTACAGGTTTCATTTACGTTCCAGATATAACCAACCAAGATGAAAGATTCACAGATCAAGACACAGATCAAGGCACAGATCAAGGCACAGCACACTGGTGGACTTCAGAACTACGTCTCCTTCACGCAGAGACTAGGTAAGGATTAATTACTTGCTCGTTTCGAATAAAATGTGGGAAAAGGAGCATTAACTGTTCGATTTGAACCATTTCTACTACGTTTGTCACAATGTTTTCAAAAGCCGCATCCTATGCATCAACATGCGTCTACATGTGGGAAAGGGTTAGGACGTTTGTTGAGCATGTTCTACTTTTGTCACAATGTTTTCAATACTCGACTGCTTCAAATTGCATCGAAATGCGTCTACAGGTTTCATTTACGTTCCAGATATAACCAACCGAGATGAAAGATTCACAGATGAAGACACAGATCAACGTACACTGCACTTCAGAGGCTTTTCAACATTGAATGTAGGCACGGGGTCCTTTCTTTCTCCTTAAGAGGCAGCAAAGAGAGGAGATTTAAGGTTTAAGGTGTCATTTTAGGCACGGTTTCATTATATTTAGGTCATGTCGTGTCTACTTGGGGAGTCATTAAGGCTTTTCAACATTGAATGTAGGCACGGGGTCCTTTCCTTCTCCTTAAGAGGCATCAAAGAGAGGAGATTTAAGGTTTAAGGTGTCATTCTAGGCACGGTTTCATTATACTTAGGTCATGTCGTGTCTACTTGGGGAGTCATTAAGGCTTTTCAACATTGAATGTAGGCACGGGGTCCTTTCTTTCTCCTTAAGAGGCAGCAAAGAGAGGAGATTTAAGGTTTAAGGTGTCATTCTAGGCACGGTTTCATTATATTTAGGTCATGTCGTGTCTACTTGGGGAGTCATTAAGGCTTTTCAACATTGAATGTAGGCACGGGTCCTTTCTTTCTCCTTAAGAGGCAGCAAAGAGAGGAGATTTAAGGTTTAAGGTGTCATTCTAGGCACACGGTTTCATTATATTTAGGTCATGTCGTGTCTACTTGGGGAGTCATTAAGGCTTTTCAACATTGAATGCAGGCACGGGGTCCTTTCTTTCTCCTTAAGAGGCAGCAAAGAGAGGAGATTTAAGGTTTAAGGTGTCATTTTAGGCACGGTTTCACTATATTTAGGTCATGTCGTGTCGACATGGGGAGTCATTAAGGCTTTTCAACATTGAATGTAGGCACGGGGTCCTTTCTTTCTCCTTAAGAGGCAGCAAAGAGAGGAGATTTAAGGTTTAAGGTGTCATTTTAGGCACGGTTTCATTCTATTTAGGTCATGTCGTGTCGACATGGGGAGTCATTAAGGCTTTTCAACATTGAATGTAGGCACGGGGTCCTTTCTTTCTCCTGACGAGGCAGGAAAGACAGGACAATTAAGGTTTAATGTGTCATTTTAGGCACGGTTTCATTATATTTAGGTCATGTCGTGTCTACTTGGGGTGTCATTAAGGCTTTTCAACATTGAATGTAGGCACGGGGTCCTTTCTTTCTCCTTAAGAGGCAGCAAAGAGAGGAGATTTAAGGTTTAAGGTGTCATTTTAGGCACGGTTTCATTATATTTAGGTCATGTCGTGTCTACTTGGGGAGTCATTAAGGCTTTTCAACATTGAATGTAGGCACGGGGTCCTTTCTTTCTCCTTAAGAGGCAGCAAAGAGAGGAGATTTAAGTTTAAGGTGTCATTCTAGGCACGGTTTCATTATATTTAGGTCATGTCGTGTCTACTTGGGGAGTCATTAAGGCTTTTCAACATTGAATGTAGGCACGGGGTCCTTTCTTTCTCCTTAAGAGGCAGCAAAGAGAGGAGATTTAAGGTTTAAGGTGTCATTCTAGGCACGGTTTCATTATATTTAGGTCATGTCGTGTCTACTTGGGGAGTCATTAAGGCTTTTCAACATTGAATGTAGGCACGGGGTCCTTTCTTTCTCCTTAAGAGGCAGCAAAGAGAGGAGATTTAAGGTTTAAGGTGTCATTTTAGGCACGGTTTCATTATATTTAGGTCATGTCGTGTCGACATGGGGAGTCATTAAGGCTTTCCAACATTGAATGTAGGCACGGGGTCCTTTCTTTCTCCTTAAGAGGCAGCAAAGAGAGGAGATTTAAGGTTTAAGGTGTCATTCTAGGCACGGTTTCATTATATTTAGGTCATGTCGTGTCTACTTGGGGAGTCATTAAGGCTTTTCAACATTGAATGTAGGCACGGGGTCCTTTCTTTTTCCTTAAGAGGCAGCAAAGAGATGAGATTTAAGGTTTAAGGTGTCATTCTAGGCACGGTTTAATTCTATTTAGGTCATGTCGTGTTTACTTGGGGAGTCATTAAGGCTTTTCAACATTGAATGTAGGCACGGGGTCTTTTCTTTCTCCTGACGAGGCAGGAAAGACAGGACAATTAAGGTTTAATGTGTCATACTAGGCACGGTTTCATTCTATTTGGGTCATGTCGTGTTTACTTGGGGAGTCATTAAGGCTTTTCAACATTGAATGTAGGCATGGGGTCCTTTCTTTCTCCTTAAGAGGCAGCAAAGAAAGGAGATTTAAGGTTTAAGGTGTCATTCTAGGCACGGTTTCATTCTATTTAGGTCTTGTCGTGTCTACTTGGGGAGTCATTAAGGCTTTTCAACATTGAATGCAGGCACGGGGTCCTTTCTTTCTCCTTAAGAGGCAGCAAAGAGAGGAGATTTAAGGTTTAAGGTGTCATTTTAGGCACGGTTTCATTATATTTAGGTCATGTCGTGTCGATATGGGGAGTCATTAAGGCTTTTCAACATTGAATGTAGGCACGGGGTCCTTTCTTTCTCCTTAAGAGGCAGCAAAGAGAGGAGATTTAAGGTTTAAGGTGTCATTTTAGGCACGGTTTCATTATATTTAGGTCATGTCGTGTCTACTTGGGGAGTCATTAAGACTTTTCAACATTGAATATAGGCACGGGGTCCTTTCTTTCTCCTTAAGAGGCAGCAAAGAGAGGAGATTTAAGGTTTAAGGTGTCATTTTTGGCACGGTTTCATTATATTTAGGTCATGTCGTGTCGACTTGGGGAGTCATTAAGGCTTTTCAACATTGAATGTAGGCACGGGGTCCTTTCTTTCTCCTTAAGAGGCAGCAAAGATAGGAGATTTAAGGTTTAAGGTGTCATTCTAGGCACGGTTTCATTATATTTAAGTCATGTCGTGTCTACTTGGGGAGTCATTAAGGCTTTTCAACATTGAATGTAGGCACGGGGTCCTTTCTTTCTCCTTAAGAGGCAGCAAAGAGAGGAGATTTAAGGTTTAAGGTGTCATTCTAGGCACACAGTTTCATTATATTTAGGTCATGTCGTGTCTACTTGGGGAGTCATTAAGGCTTTTCAACATTGAATGTAGGCACGGGGTCCTTTCTTTCTCCTTAAGACGTAGCAAAGAGAGGAGATTTAAGGTTTAAGGTGTCATTCTAGGCACGGTTTCATTATATTTAGGTCATGTCGTGTCTACTTGGGGAGTCATTAAGGCTTTTCAACATTGAATGTAGGCACGGGGTCCTTTCTTTCTCCTTAAGAGGCAGCAAAGAGAGGAGATTTAAGGTTTAAGGTGTCATTCTAGGCACGGTTTCATTATATTTAGGTCATGTCGTGTCTACTTGGGGAGTCATTAAGGCTTTTCAACATTGAATGTAGGCACGGGGTCCTTTCTTTCTCCTTAAGAGGCAGCAAAGAGAGGAGATTTAAGGTTTAAGGTGTCATTCTAGGCACGGTTTCATTATATTTAGGTCATGTCGTGTCTACTTGGGGAGTCATTAAGGCTTTTCAACATTAATTGTAGGCACGGAGTCCTTTCTTTCTCCTTAAGAGGCAGCAAAGAGAGGAGATTTAAGGTTTAAGGTGTCATGTTAGGCACGGTTTCATTATATTTAGGTCATGTCGTGTCGACATGGGGAGTCATTAATGCTTTTCAACATTGAATGTAGGCACGGGGTCCTTTCTTTCTCCTTAAGAGGCAGCAAAGAGAGGAGATTTAAGGTTTAAGGTGTCATTTTAGGCACGGTTTCATTATATTTAGGTCATGTCGTGTCTACTTGGGGAGTCATTAAGGATTTTCAACATTGAATGTAGGCACGGGGTCCTTTCTTTCTCCTTAAGAGGCAGCAAAGAGAGGAGATTTAAGGTTTAAGGTGTCATTTTAGGCACGGTTTCATTATATTTAGGTCATGTCGTGTCGACTTGGGGAGTCATTAAGGCTTTTCAACATTGAATGTAGGCACGGTGTCCTTTCTTTCTCCTTAAGAGGCAGCAAAGAGAGGAGATTTAAGGTTTAATGTGTCATTCTAGGCACGGTTTCATTATATTTAGGTCATGTCGTGTCTACTTGGGGAGTCATTAAGGCTTTTCAACATTGAATGTAGGCACGGGGTCGTTTCTTTCTCCTTAAGAGGCAGCAAAGAGAGGAGATTTAAGGTTTAAGGTGTCATTCTAGGCACGGTTTAATTCTATTTAGGTCATGTCGTGTCTACTTGGGGAGTCATTAAGGCTTTTCAACATTGAATGTAGGCACGGGGTCCTTTCTTTCTCCTTAAGAGGCAGCAAAGAGAGGAGATTTAAGGTTTAAGGTGTCATTTTAGGCACGGTTTCATTATATTTAGGTCATTTCGTGTCGACTTGGGGAGTCATTAAGGCTTTTCAACATTGAATGTAGGCACGGGGTCCTTTCTTTCTCCTTAAGAGGCAGCAAAGAGAGGAGATTTAAGGTTTATGGTGTCATTTTAGGCACGGTTTCATTCTATTTAGGTCATGTCGTGTCTACTTGGGGAGTCATTAAGGCTTTTCAACATTGAATGTAGGCACGGGGTCCTTTCTTCCTCCTTAAGAGGCAGCAAAGAGAGGAGATTTAAGGTTTAAGGTGTCATTCTAGGCACGGTTTAATTCTATTTAGGTCATGTCGTGTTTACTTGGGGAGTCATTAAGGCTTTTCAACGTTGAATGTAGGCACGGGGTCCTTTCTCCTTAAGAGGCAGCAAAGAGAGGAGATTAAATGTTTAAGGTGTCATTTTAGGCACGGTTTCATTATATTTAGGTCATGTCGTGTCGACTTGGGGAGTCATTAAGGCTTTTCAACATTGAATGTAGGCACGGTGTCCTTTCTTTCTCCTTAAGAGGCAGCAAAGAGAGGAGATTTAAGGTTTAAGGTGTCATTTTAGGCACGGTTTCATTATATTTAGGTCATGTTGTGTCTACTTGGGGAGTCATTAAGGCTTTTCAACATTGAATGTAGGCACGGGGTCCTTTCTTTCTCCTTAAGAGGCAGCAAAGAGAGGAGATTTAAGGTTTAAGGTGTCATTCTAGGCACGGTTTCATTATATTTAGGTCATGTCGTGTCTACTTGGGGAGTCATTAAGGCTTTTCAACATTGAATGTAGGCACAGGGTCCTTTCTTTCTCCTTAAGAGGCAGCAAAGAGAGGAGATTTAAGTTTTAAGGTGTCATTCTAGGCACGGTTTAATTCTATTTAGGTCATGTCGTGTCTACTTGGGGAGTCATTAAGGCTTTTCAACATTGAATGTAGGCATGGGGTCCTTTCTTTCTCCTTAAGAGGCAGGAAAGAGAGGAGATTTAAGGTTTAAGGTGTCATTTTAGGCACGGTTTCATTATATTTAGGTCATGTCGTGTCGACTTGGGGAGTCATTAAGGCTTTTCAACATTGAATGTAGGCACGGGGTCCTTTCTTTCTCCTTAAGAGGCAGCAAAGAGAGGATATTTAAGGTTTAAGGTGTCATTTTAGGCACGGTTTCATTATATTTAGGTCATGTCGTGTCGACTTGGGGAGTCATTAAGGCTTTTCAACATTGAATGTAGGCACGGGGTCCTTTCTTTCTCCTTAAGAGGCAGCAAAGAGAGGAGATTTAAGGTTTAAGGTGTCATTCTAGGCACGGTTTCATTATATTTAGGTCATGTCGTGTCTACTTGGGGAGGCATTAAGGCTTTTCAACATTGAATGTAGGCACGGGGTCCTTTCTTTCTCCTTAAGAGGCAGCAAAGAGAGGAGATTTAAGGTTTAAGGTGTCATTCTAGGCACGGTTTCATTATATTTAGGTCATGTCGTGTCTACTTGGAGAGTCATTAAGGCTTTTCAACATTGAATGTAGGCACGGGGTCCTTTCTTTCTCCTTAAGAGGCAGCAAAGAGAGGAGATTTAAGGTTTAAGGTGTCATTCTAGGCACGGTTTAATTCTATTTAGGTCATGTCGTGTCGACTTGGGAAGTCATTAAGGCTTTTCAACATTGAATGTAGGCAAGGGGTCCTTTCTTTCTCCTTAAGAGGCAGCAAAGAGTGGAGATTTAAGGTTTAAGGTGTCATTTTAGGCACGGTATCATTACATTTAGGTCATGTCGTGTCTACTTGGGGAGTCATTAAGGCTTTTCAACATTGAATGTAGGCACGGGGTCCTTTCTTTCTCCTTAAGAGGCAGCAAAGAGAGGAGATTTAAGGTTTAAGGTGTCATTTTAGGCACGGTTTCATTATATTTAGGTCATGTCGTGTCGACTTGGGGAGTCATTAAGGCTTTTCAACATTGAATGTAGGCACGGGGTCCTTTCTTTCTCCTTAAGAGGCAGCAAAGAGAGGAGATTTAAGGTTTAAGGTGTCATTTTAGGCACGGTTTCATTATATTTAGGTTATGTCGTGTCTACTTGGGGAGTCATTAAGGCTTTTCAACATTGAATGTAGTCACGGGGTCCTTTCTTTCTCCTTAAGAGGCAGCAAAGAGAGGAGATTTAAGGTTTAAGGTGTCATTCTAGGCACGGTTTCATTATATTTAGGTCATGTCGTGTCTACTTGGGGAGTCATTAAGGCTTTTCAACATTGAATGTAGGCACGGGGTCCTTTCTTTCTCCTTAAGAGGCAGCAAAGAGAGGAGATTTAAGGTTTAAGGTGTCATTCTAGGCACGGTTTCATTATATTTAGGTCATGTCGTGTCTACTTGGGGAGTCATTAAAGAATATAAGTCTATATGTCTATAAGTCTAAAAGAATATCTATAAGAATATAAGTCTATAAGTCTAAAAGAATATCTATAAGAATATAAGTCTATAAGTCTATAAGTCTAAAAGAATATCTATAAGAATATAAGTCTATAAGTCTAAAAGAATATCTATAAGTATAAGTCTATAAGTCTATAATTCTAAAAGAATATCTATAAGAATATAAGTCTTTAATCAATCAATCAAAGACTATAAGAATATAAGTCTATAATCAATCAATCAAAGACTATAAGAATATAAGTCTATAATCAATCAATCAAAGTCTATAATGGTGGTCTCCACGAGTCTCCACGAGTCTCCAAGAGTCTCCTCAAGTCTCCACGAGTCTCCACGTGTCTCCATGAGTCTTCACGTGTCTCCAGTCTCCTTGAGTCTCCAGTCTCCACGAGTCTCCACGTGTCTCCACGAGTCTCCACGAGTCTCCACCGAGATTAAAGAGATGCGCCTTCACAGATGAAAACACAGATCACCGCCACCACCGTCAGAGCTACAACCCGCGACTAGGTAAGCAGTAATTACTTGCTCGTTTCAAATAATTGTGGCAGAAGTAGCAATTATTCATTTTGAACCATGTCTCCTGACGTCACAATGTTTTCAAAAACCGCCGCACCATATGCATCAACATGCGTCTACATGTGGGAAAGGGTTAGGAAGTTTGTTGAGCATTTTCTACTTTTGTCAGTAGGTTTTCAAAACTCTACTGCTTCAATTGCACCAAAATGCGTCTACACGAGAGAACGGGTCAAACTGTTTCTTAGAACAGAAGCTTTACTCATATATGATTGATCTTTAAAATATTTACAATATACGAATTATGTGATGGCTTTCCACATGCTAACCATGTTCCGCTTTTGTTCCAGATGTAACACACAGAGATGAAAGAGATGATGCACCTTCACAGATGAAAACAAAGATCACCGCCACCACCGTCAGAGCTACAACCCGCGACTAGGTAAGTAGTAATTACTTGCTCGTTTCGAATAATTGTGGCAGAAGTAGCAACTATTCATTTTGAACCATGTCTCCTGACGTCACAATGTTTTCAAAAACCGCCGCATCAACATGCGTCTACATGAGGGAAAGGGTTAGGACGTTTGTTGAGCATTTACTACTTTTGTCACTAGGTTTTCAAAACTCGACTGCTTCAATTGCACCAAAATGCGTCTACATGAGAGAACTGGTCAAACTGTTTCTTAGAACAGAAGCTTTATTCATATATGATTGATTTTTAAACTATTTACAATATACGAATTATTTGATGGCTTTCCACATGCTAACCATGTTCCGCTTTTGTTCCAGATGTAACACACCGAGATGAAAGAGATGATGCACCTTCACAGATCAAAACACAGATCACCGCCACCACCGTCAGAGCTACAACCCGTGACTAGGTAAGTAGTAATTACTTGCTCGTTTCGAATAATTGTGGCAGAAGAAGCAACTATTCATTTTGAACCATGTCTTCCGACGTCACAATGTTTTCAAAAACCGCCGCATCATATGCATCAACATGCGTCTACATGTGGGAAAGGGTTAGGAAGTTTGTTGAGCATTTTCTACTTTTGTCACAATGTTTTCAATACACGACTGCTTTAATTGCATCGAAATGCGTCTACAGGTTTCATTTACATTCCAGATATAACCAACCGAGATGAAAGATTTACAGATTAAGACACAGATCAAGGCACAGCACACTGGTGGACTTCAGAACTACGTCTCCTACACTCAGCGACTAGGTAAGGATTAATTACTTGCTCGTTTCGAATATATGTGGGAAAAGGAGCAACTGTACGATTTGAACCATGTCTATGTTTGTCACAATGTTTTCAAAAGCCGCATCATATGCATCAACATGTGGGAAAGGGTTAGGAAGTTTGTTGAGCATTTTCTGCTTTTGTCTCAATGTTTTCAATACTCAACTGCTTCAATTGCATCGGAATGCGTCTACAGGTTTCATTTACGTTCCAGATATAACCAACCGAGATGAATGATTCACAGATCAAGGCACAGCACACTGGTGGACTTCAGAACTACGTCTCCTACACTCAGCGACTAGGTAATGATTAATTACTTGCTCATTTCGAATAAATGTGGGAAAAGGAGCAACTGTTTGATTTGAACCATGTATACGTTTGTCACAATGTTTTCAAAAGCCGCATCATATGCATCAACATGCGGGAAAGGGTTAGGAAGTTTGTGGAGCATTTTCTACTTTTGTCAAAATGTTTTCAATACTCGACTGCTTTAATTGCATCAAAATGCGTCTACAGGTTTCATTTACGTTCCAGATATAACCAACCGAGATGAAAGATTCACAGATCAAGGCACAGCACACTGGTGGACTTCAGAACTACGTCTCCTACACTCGGCGACTAGGTAAGGATTAATTACTTGCTCGTTTCGAATAAATGTGGGAAAAGGAGCAACTGTTCGATTTGAACCATGTCTATGTTTGTCACAATGTTTTCAAAAGCCGCATCATATGCGTCTACATGTGGGAAAGGGTTAGGAAGTTTGTTGAGCATTTTCTACTTTTGTCACAATGTTTTCAATACTCGACTGCTTCAATTGCATCGAAATGCGTCTACAGGTTTCATTTACGTTCCAGATATAACCAACCGAGATGAAAGATTCACAGATCAAGGCACAGCACACTGGTGGACTTCAGAACTACGTCTCCTACACTCAGCGACTAGGTAAGGATTAATTACTTGGTCGTTTTGAATAAATGTGGGAAAAGGAGCAACTGTTCGATTTGAACCATGTCTACGTTTGTCACAATGTTTTCAAAAGCCGCATCATATGCATCAACATGCGTCTACATGTGAGAAAGGGTTAGGAAGTTTGTTGAGCATTTTCTACTTTTGTCACAATGTTTTCAATACTCGACTGCTTCAATTGCATCGAAATGCGTCTAGAGGTTTCATTTACGTTCCAGATATAACCAACCGAGATGAAAGATTCACAGATCAAGACACAGCACACTCAGCGACTAGGTAAGGATTAATTACTTGCTCGTTTCGAATAAATGTGGGAAAAGGAGCAACTGTTCGATTTGAACCATGTCTACGTTTGTCACAATGTTTTCAAAAGCCGCATCAACATGCGTCTACATGTGAGAAAGTGTTAGGAAGTTTGTTGAGCATTTTCTACTTTTGTCACTAGGTTTTCAAAACTCGACTGCTTCAATTGCACCAAAATGCGTCTACACGAGAGAACGGGTCAAACTGTTTCTTAGAACAGAAGCTTTATTCATATATGATTGATCTTTAAACTATTTACAATATACGAATTATGTGATGGCTTTCCACATGCTAACCATGTTCCGCTTTTGTTCCAGATGTAACACACCGAGATGAAAGAGATGATGCGCATTCACAGATGAAAACTCAGATCACCGCCACCACCGTCAGAGCAACAACCTGCGACTAGGTAAGCAGTAATTACTTGGTCGTTTCGAATAATTGTGGCAGAAGTAGCAACTATTCATTTTGAACCATGTCTTCCGACGTAACAATGTTTTCAAAAACTGCCGCACCATATGCATCAACATGCGTCTACATGTGGGAAAGGGTTAGGACGTTTGTTAAGCATTTTCTACTTTTGTCACTAGGTTTTCAAAACTCGACTGCTTCAATTGCACCAAAATTCGTCTACATGAGATAACGGGTCAATCTGTTTCTTAGAACAGAAGCTTTATTCATATATGATTGATCTTTAAACTATTTACAATATACGAATTATGTGATGGCTTTCCACATGCTAACCATGTTCTGCTTTTGTTCCAGATGTAACACACCGAGATGAAATAGATGATGCGCCTTCACAGATGAAAACACAGATCACCGCCACCACCGTCAGAGCTACAACCCGCGACTAGGTAAGCAGTAATTACTTGCTCATTTCGAATAATTGTGGCAGAAGTAGCAACTATTCATTTTAAACCATGTCTTCCTACGTCACAATGTTTTCAAAAACCGCCGCACCATATGCGTCAACATGCGTCTACATGTGGGAAAGGGTTAGGACGTTTGTTGAGCATTTACTACTTTTGTCACTAGGTTTTCAAAACTCGACTGCTTCAATTGCACCAAAATGCGTCTACATGAGAGAACTGGTCAAACTGTTTCTTAGAACAGAAGCTTTATTCATATATGATTGATCTTTAAACTATTTACAATATACAAATTATTTGATGGCTTTCCACATGCTAACCATGTTCCGCTTTTGTTCCACAGATGTAACACACCGAGATGAAAGAGATGATGCGCCTTCACAGATGAAAACACAGGTCACCGCCACCACCGTCAGAGCTACAACCCGCGACTAGGTAAGCAGTAATTACTTGCTCGTTTTGAATAATTGTGGCAGAAGTAGCAACTATTCATTTTGAACCATGTCTTCCGACGTCACAATGTTTTCAAAAACCGCCGCACCATATGCATCAACATGCGGGAAAGGGTTAGGACGTTTGTTGAGCATTTTCTACTTTTGTCACTAGGTTTTCAAAACTCGACTGCTTCAATTGCACCAAAATGCGTCTACATGAGAGAACTGGTCAAACTGTTTCTTAGAACAGAATCTTTATTCATATATGATTGATCTTTAAACTATTTACAATATACGAATTATGTGATGGCTTTCCACATGCTAACCATGTTCCGCTTTTGTTCCAGATGTAACACACCGAGATGAAAGAGATGATGCGCCTTCACAGATGAAAACACAGATCACCGCCACCACCGTCGGAGCTACAACCCCCGACTAGGTAAGAAGTAATTACTTGCTCGTTTCGAATAATTGTGGCATAAGGAGCAACCATGTCTTCCGATGTCACAATGTTTTCAAAAACCGCACCATATGCATCAAAATGCGTCTACATGTGGGAAAGGGTCAGGAAGTTTGTTGAGCATTTTCTACTTTTGTCACTAGGTTTTCAAAACTCGACTGCTTCAAATGCACCAAAATGCGTCTACATGAGAGAACGGGTCAAAATGTTTCTTAGAACAGAAGCTTTATTCATATATGATTGATCTTGAAACTATTTACAATATACGAATTATGTGTTTGCTTTCCGCATGCTAACCATGTTCAGTTTTTGTTCCAGATATAAAAAACCGAGATGAAAGAGATGTGCCTTCACAGATGAAAACACAGATCACCGTCACCACCGTCAGAGCTACAACCCCCGACTAGGTAAGAAGTAATTACTTGCTCGTTTCGAATAATTGTGGCATAAGGATCGAGCAGCTATTCAGTTTGAACCATGTCTTCCGATGTCACAATGTTTTCAAAAACCGCATCATATGCATCAAAATGCGTCTACATGTAGGAAAGGGTTAGGAAGTTTGTTGAGCATTTTCTACTTTTGTCACTAGGTTTTCAAAACTCGACTGCTTCAAATGCACCAAAATGCGTCTACATGAGAGAACGGGTCAAAATGTTTCTTAGAACATAAGCTTTATTCATATATGATTGATCTTGAAACTATTTACAATATACGAATTATGTGTTTGCTTTCCACATGCTAACCATGTTCAGTTTTTGTTCCAGATATAAAAAACCGAGATGAAAGAGATGCGCCTTCACAGATGAAAACACAGATCACCGTCACCACCGTCAGAGCTACAACCCCCGACTAGGTAAGAAGTCATTACTTGCTCGTTTCGAATAATTGTGGCATAAGGAGCAACTATTCATTTTGAACCATGTCTATGTTTGTCACAATGTTTTCAAAAGCCGCATCAAAATGCGTCTACATGTGGATAAGGGTTAGAAAGTTTCTTGAGCAATTTCTACGTCATAATGTTTTCAAAAGTCGACTCCTTTAAATGCGTCTACATGAGGGAACAGGTCAAAATGTTTCTAAGAACCATTTGTGACTTTCGATAGACCAGTGTAGATCGAGATACAGATATATGTGGATGCACACATTGATCTGAGACTACACTGGTCGCACATGCTAAGTGTGCAGGTTTAATCGATATTCACAAACTTTACACGGAAAGAAAATAAGAAATAGTACGTTTTCAAGGAGTGCATCTCAAGTACTCATTAATCCTTTCCCACATACAAATATATCTGCAACAGACGATTTTGAACACATCTAGGCGGAAGAAATATGGAAAATACTTAAATGAACATTGTATTACTTGAAAGATGTTCAAAACATAGCGGCAGAAGGGAATAACTTATTTTTAGCAATTTCTACTTTTGTCCCAATGTTTTCAAAATTTGTCTGCTTAATATTCATTTACGTCAAAGTTTGTCTGCATGTGCTGAAAGGCTAAGAATCTTCTTGTCACCATTCGTAACGTGTGTAATCTAAAAGATGTCGGTTTTACTTCCAGATTTTGTACCAGATATAACGAACCAATATGAAACAGATCCGCCTTCAGAGATGAACACACAGATCAACGCACACTGGACTTCATAGCTTAATCCCCGACTAGGTATTGAATAATTACTTGCTCGTTTTGAATTATTGTAGCCTTAGGAGCAACTGCTCGTGTTTAACCATGTCTACGTTTGTCACAATAATTTCAAAAGCCGCATCATTTGCATCAAACTTCGTCTGCATGTGGATAAGGGTTAGAAAGTTTGTTGAGCAATTTCTACGTCATAATGTTTTCAAAAGTCGACTCCTTTAAATGCATCAAACCATGTGTCTGTAATATAGAACAGAACGGAAGCTTTATTTATATATGATTCTTTAAACCATTTACACTATACGAATATTTGTTTGCTTTCCACATGCTTATCATGTTCAGTTTTTCTCCCAGATATAAAGAACCGAGATGGAAGAGATCAGCTTGAATAGATAACTACACAAACATTAGAAGAATGGATCAACGCACACTGGACTTTGGAACTACACCCCTGAACTCGGTAAAGATAACATTTTAATTTTCTAGTTTTTTTTAAGTATTACATGTATAGTTGTATTACAATTTGTTTATTTCTAACACAAATTGAAATATTCCTTATTAGGAAGAAAAAAAGATTAATGATCCTAATGGTCAGATGGAAGCAATTTATTTTCTATAGGTGACAATTATAGCGTTTTGGGCTATGCCTCTTTCCGAACAATCCAAATAACACAAACCTATATTCAACCAATAATAAATGGTAACTGTCATTTTGGACCAAATCGGGCCTGGAAAAAACGATTTTTCTCGTTCTCTACTTTCACTTCTAAACAATATCAAAAGGTCAGAAGGAAGTGATTCATTGTCCATGGTTTTTGGCTATGGTTCTTTCCTAACAATAAAACAATTGAAGACTACTTCAGTCACATAGATTCAGCAGAAATTCCCTCGACAAAATTGTCTGCCCGGTGCTCCAATCCGAATTGCTTCCCTTTGACCAAAGTACTAAATATGTATTTGATTATCAATACATCAAGTAAACTATGTATGTCTATACCAAGTTACATTACTATTGTCTTAAATAATTCAGTAATGCCCCTTTTTCGGCTTAGAAAAAAAAGAGTGCGTTTCCTTATTGTTAGTGACATTACGAATATATACTGTAATATACCATATATGTGTACTATTGAAAATGCAATAGAACATCTGCATATTACTAGTATATAATTCCAGGTTAACATAGACGCTTAAACGCCAGATTGGGTACGCCACACCTGGGGGGTGTATAAGATAGTGATTATACTCCCAAGATAAACCTAATAATCACTCCGAGATAAAACCTACTCAGAGATAAACCCGCGACAGTCTATCTACAGATCAGATCCGGCTTGTATCCAACAATTTATATATCAAGATCAGACGTCAGAAGTAAAGTAACATGATCGATTCCCGGGAGACAGTTATGGAAAAGAAGAAATAACAATATTACTAAGATTACTAAGTGTGATTTTTTCAGCCTTGTAGACGATGTTAGATATTTGTGATATACACTGTATGTGATGTATTCCTGTTTAGAAATGTTAAATAGCATCTTGATTTGATTTATGTTTAAGAAATGTGACTCTTCATTCAATACGGGCATGCACTGGTTTAATCATAACACATTAGAGAAAGTATACACTTTGTAGCAAGTAAAACTTCTAGAGGCTTGAACTTTAACAAAAGCAACAGTTAAATTCAGCAACTAAAATGTCTATTCAATATGATAAAGTGGTTTGTAGGCCTTATTACCAAAATGTCGTGCAATATCATACAACAAGAGTTGTCAATATGGCAGCATGCTCGACCATTTGCAATTTGATTATATAGTAAACTGTGGTTTATGAGATATGTGCATGATGGTACCTTGCATGCCAAACTTTAACAAAATTGTCAAAGTCAAACAAGTGCCATAATTTGCACTGAATTCATACAAGAGTTGTCTAACTTGACTGACTGACAGACACACCTGGAGACTGTGACTGTAATAGATCTCATATTCTTCAAATGTCGAGCTAAAAAAAGTATAACAATAAGTACATATGCAGCAATTATATAAAAAATAAATATAAAACAAAAATATCAAATATCAATTTCAAACATAAATAACAAATTAATATCAAATATGAAAGTTAACTAGAAAACTTATGGATAACACACTAAAGTAAACTGTAAACTACTGATATTAAGGACTTATAATAACAACAACGACGACGACAACAATAATAATAATATATAATGATAATAATTACAATATTGATAATAATGATATTAATTTTATTTATTTATTCATTCATTTTAATTCCTCCTTTTGGAGGTTTGAAGTTTGCTGCAGTTAGGTGCATTTTAGAACTACGTGAGACTCTTGTCGGATTTTGTATAAAAGCCAAAGCTTTTTTGAGTAACAAGTTTTACTCAGTGATCCGTTTCTTAAACTGAGTAGCTAGTGCATAAACATTAGCTTTGTATTATTATTAGTATTAACAACTATAATGATAACTAACAATAATTATGACAACAATGATAATAACTCTATTGATAATAATTAGGTTAAAAACTAACAATACAAGATACAATAATAACACAATAAAGTAAACTAAAATGATATTAATTTGTATTATTATTATTATTATTAACAAATATAATGATAACAACAATTATAATAACTATATTGATCATGATTATGTTAATAACTAACAATGATAACACACTTAACTACTGATATTAAGGACTTATAATAATAACAACAACAACGACGACGATAATAATAATAATATATAATAATAATTGCAATATTGATAATAATGATATTAATTGTATTTATTCATTCATTTTAATTCCTCCTAGTGAAGGTTTAAAGTTTGCTGCAGTTAGGTTCATTTTAGAACTACGTGAGACTCTTGTCGGATTTTGTATAAAAGTCAAAGCTTTTTTGAGTAACAAGTTTTACTATATTGATAATGATTACGTTAATAACTATATTGATAATGATTATGTTAATAACTAACAATGATAACATACTTAACTACTGATATTAAGGACTTATAATAATAACTGTACTATTATTATTATTAACATCTATAATGATAACTAACAATAATGATAACAACAATAATAATAACTATATTGATAATAATTAGGCTAAAAACAGAACCCCTAGAGAAGAAAGATATTGTCTATGCTGTAAATCTACTGACATCGAAGATGAATTACATTTTATTTTATTTCATTTTATTATTGCATGTCCATGTTTTACTGAACTTAGGAACAAACACTTGAAAAAGTATTATTTTATTCGTCCAAGCGTCTATAAATTTGCTGAACTACTAACCAACAGTAATAGAAAGACAACCCTTAGTCTTGCTATTTATATCAAAGAGGCAACTCTAGTGAGAAACATATTAAATGTATCATGATTTCTTCTTCGAAAACTGCAACTTGATTGATCATTAATTCGTACACTCATTCAATCCTTCATTCATACGTCGCTCATTATTTACTTCATAATTGATTCTTCCATTGTACATTATCCACTTCACCATTTAAATTTAGGAACAATTGTTCAATGTCTTTTGCTTGCAAATAACACTCCCCTATTTATACATTGCTCATCCTCACAACGTTTATATCATGCTCATGTTAAATTCATGTTTATATCACTCTCATGCTGAATTCATGTTTAATTCAATCATCCTATAAATTCCAAATGAATCATGTTTGTTTGTATTTTCCTGTCATGTATATTGTATGTATATGTATGTTTTTTAGACAATGTACTTTGTATACGCAACAATAAAATGTTCTGTCTGTCTGTCTGTCTGTTAATAACTAACAATAATTACAGACTAGAGTAAACTACTGATATTAAGGACTTAAACAACGACGACGACAACAATATTAATATATAATGATAATTACTATATTGATAATAATTATATTAATTTGTATTATTTTATTATTATTATTAACAACTATAATGATAATGATAACTAACAATAATGATAACAACAATAATAATAACTATATTGATAATAATTAGGTTAAAAACTGACAATAATAACGGACTACAGTAAACTACTGATATTAAGGACTTCCAACAACTACGACGACAATAATATTAATATATAATGATAATAATTACTATATTGATAATAATTATATTAATTTGTATTATAAGCTCGACTTTTGAAAAAACGAGAGCTATTGTCATGAACCTGGCGTCGTCGTCCGGTAAAGGTATTTTGTTCAGCTCAGCTTTTTTTCTGTTTTCTATCAGTCGAGCGTCTGGCACAGACGGTGCTCTTGTAAGCGGTGCTCTTGTTTTATTATTATTATTAACAACTATAATGATAATGATAACAAACAATAACGATAACATCAAGGATAATAACATTATATTAGATTATATTTACTGCAATAGAAGAATGGTTCCACTTTCACAAAATAACTTTGTTATTATCATATATTTAATACTTTTCGAGTTTTACTTGCTACAAATGTTGATGGGTCTGATACCTAAGGAATAATCAAATAACCTAACTACTCAAACAAATTTTGTTATATTGCATTTAAACCTCAGTTTGGTAATGCTTTTAACTTTTTCAAAAGCTAGACGCATAGCCCTTTCTAATATTTGTCGTCATGAAAAATGTCGATATGATACAATATGTAGATTGTTCATATCTCATGTATCTATATGTGCAACAGCTGCCTTAAATAGGATTATACTATTTCCAAATTAGAAGGGATATTGTTACTAAACCCTTCTTTCCATCATAAAGACGCTTTCTGACGCCTATGCAGCAGACATAGTGACAAAAGAGGAAATTGCTCAAATTGTTTTCCAATTTTAGTTATAGGTAATCGATTCAATTATAGAGATTTTCTATTTCTTGACAATATGTTCAAAGTCGTCTGCTGCAGAATTGTCCTTTGGGGGAAAGGGTTAAAAGGATAAGTTTTAATGTGTTGCTGATTGCAAATATGTGTCATGATATCTCATGATTTGAACAATTCTAGTTTTGGCAATTCATACATTGAATTTAACTGTCCTTGAAGAGGAAAGTCTAAAATTTCGGTTTCCACTTTAACATGACGTGTCCAAAGACCTGGAAAATCTTCAGTTTATTAAGATAGTCCTTACACGCCTAAACTGTGTAAGTCTATACACGCGTCTCCCTGTACGCACAACATAGAGTAGTGTTGTTGTTTTGTTTAGAGCGAACTAAGTAAGGACTTGCTGGTATTCGATGGTACAATGTATAGCTGAGTACCGTTGTCCTCGCAGAGGGAAGCTACACAACCGGTTTTGTATTTTTAGCTCGACTTTTGAAAAAACGAGAGCTATTTTCATGACCCTGGCGTGGTCGTCGTCGGCGGCGGCGTGGTCGTCCGGTTAAGGTTTTTTGTTCAGCTCAGCTTTTTTTCTGTTTTCTATCAGTCGAGCGTCTGTGCCGTACGCGGTGCTCTTGTTTGTTTTATTTCAGTTATGTTTAATCAGTTACACATAGAGAGAACTTAACAGTTCAATACAAATGACTATACTTATACATTATTAGATGATATATTAAGGAATAATACTGCAAATGAGGTTCGACATTTCATGGCATGACATTTGACAAATGGACACAGGTTTCCAGAGTTTTTACTATTAGTTTTATCTCTGGTTGTTCCTGGGCGAGTCGGCCATACGCAGTAACTGATATCTGAGTACGGGTACATACATGTATTTCTTTTACAGTCATATTATACTTTTATTACAAAAATATGCCTGTTGTATATATGTATATATGTGCGTCGACTGCCAATAAACTCTTTGAACCGTTCACCTCATATAACCAAAAGTTTACAATTTTGCAGCTGAAGACATTTGAAATACTTTGTGGACAAATGAGTAATCGCTCAAATGTATCAATAGTTTACACTTTCCCTCGTGAAGACCCATTTTGTTGCATTTGCTGCAGACAAATATTGAAAATAATGATCCATTTCTTCTTTTGTCAAAATATGTTCATCTTTATTTATTAATAAAATTATCATTTTGTTCTAATTTGTGGAATCAAAATGTTCACGGGTAAAGATATTGGAAGTGACAGTTAGTAATTCCTCGTTTCCCACTATATTTTCATAAGTTGTCTGCTGTAGAGACTTAATTCTGAATACAGATGTTTACATTGCACCAAGTAGGGGTGAACAAACCGAGATCTGTTTCTTATATAATATTCACCAAACTGTTCTTGTTGACAAAACAAAAACTTATACACCATCAGATTATTTTATTACAACAATTAAAAATAAGCTTTCTAATGTTGAAAAGTTTACTATACCTTTTGTGTCAAAAGAATTTGTTGAGAGCCAATTAAAATCCCTCGATACTTCAAAATCCACTGGAGTAGATAATTTAAATGCCAAATACCTAAAGATATCTGCTTCTTTAATAGCCCCAACTCTTACACACATGTTTAATTGTAGTTTCCATTCAAATAAATTTCCCAATGCTTTCAAAATAGCAAAGGTTATCCCTATATACAAAAAAGGAGATAAGCATGACCAAAATAATTACAGACCAATCTCTATCCTACCAATTATTTCATTAATCTTAGAAAGACATGTGAGTAAGCATTTAAAAACCTACCTTGAAAATAATAAGTTGTTTTATCATAGACAATCGGGCTTTCGAGAAAATCATTCTTGTCAAACGGCTCTTATAAAGATTCTAGACGACTGGATCACAGCTATAGACAAAAACGAAATTGTTGGCACTTTATTTCTTGACCTATCCAAAGCCTTTGATTTAGTTAACCATGATATATTACTGCAAAAACTTTCATTGTATGGGTTACATAATAATGCTATAGACTGGTTTAAGTCATATCTTAATTCTAGAATTCAAAAGATATTTATCTCTGGAGAACAATCAACTCCCAGTAAAGTCGAAGCTGGCGTGCCCCAGGGTTCTGTCCTCGGGCCGATACTATTCTTGATCTACATTAATGATTTGCCCTTAGTTCTTTCCCATTCAGTTGCTGATATATTTGCAGACGACACAACACTGTCAACTCAAAGCAAGTCTCTCGACGTAGTTATTTCCTCACTTACCAATGACTTATTACAAGTAGATCAATGGTGCCAACTTAATCACATGTCCGTTAACTCTGATAAATCAAAAGTAATGTTTATCAGTTCGAGACATAAAAATCGTGAGATTGCTAAAAATAATTCAGGAATTTCATATAACTCAGAAGTTAATTCTTGCTCAAGTGGTAAATTGCTAGGTATTACAGTTAATAACGTTTTTTCGTGGGGCGACCACATTGATAATGTAATAAAGAAATGTAATACATATCTCTATATGTTATCAAAAATCAAATTATTTCTCTCAAATGACAATCCTAAACGTTTTTATAATGCATACATACTTCCGCACTTTAATTTTTGTTGTGTTATCTGGGGAAATTGCACAAATAATCTTGAAAACAAACTAGTGAAACTTCAGAAAAGGGCTGCCAGGGTAATCCTTGATTGTGATTTTACCACCCCTTCATCTTTAATGTTTGCTGAACTTAAATGGATGACATTTCCCGAACGAGTTATTTATCAGAAAGCCATTCAAATGTATAAAACATTACGTGGAAATGCCCCTGATTACCTAAAGAAATCATTTACTTTTACATCTGATATTCATGCAAGACTCTTACGTTCAGCCACTTCATTCCAGTTGTATACACCAAAACCTAACTTGGAAATATATCGAAATACATTTATATTTTCCGGTTCATCAGTTTGGAATTCCCTTCCTTCATATATTCATAACTCAACGTCTATTCAGCATTTCAAATCCCAATATTTACGTTGGATAAACCAATCGTAATTCAATGATACTTGTAGTACAATTGTATTTCATGAAACTATGCACAATATTTAGATCTGTGGCTGTTCTACGATACAGTAATAGACATATAAATTTTAAGTCCATAATTATAATCGCATGTATATTATAGCATAGAGTAGTTCATATGTAACACACGTTTATTCATGTTTCGTTCCATTTTGTTTATGTGTGAGGCCCTCATGGAAGATTGACTTTCATACATGACTATGTCAAATGAGTGCCCTCTATAAATAAAGCCTTTATTATTATTATTATCATTATTATTATTATTATATATAGTGATAAGTGTCAATAACAAAATATTAATAAAAAGATAAATAAATAATTGAAATAGCCCATTGGTAAAGACAGTTAAATAAATAATATTATTATTTTATTATTGACAATTATCACTGATAGCCCATTGGTGAAAGACAAACAAACTATCAGTCAATGTGGAAAAGCAGCCAGTTGCTTGTACAAAGTACTGGTGTGAGAAAGCCAAGAAACATGAGCCGCCGTGATATGATTGTGTGTGTGTATATATATATATATGAGTATTCCTTAATTATCATTTTGCTAATTATTTTACCTCATTATTTACATCATTTCGTTTCTATTGTGGGGTATTTATTGTCCAAAGACAGATGAAATACTTTTGTCCGTGAATTTTATTTCATGGGCCGTGTTTTAAAATGCATGTTGACCGTCATTTAATCTTATTTTTGTTCTTAGATATATTATTTCTGTAATAAAGAATCCAAATGGGATTGTTAGGCCCAATGGAAGGTTATTGAAATAAAATAAACTATGTTCATATCTTCTATTTATTTTCTATTGTTCCTATTGATGCAATCCCCTATTGATTGGTAGCGACGCAGGATGTCAATTAAGGGGTTGTGACTTCGAATCCCAGCTCGGCTAACATTCTTTCCGACGTTTGACAAAAGTAAATTGACTGTCTATGTGGAAAAGCAGCCAGTTGCTTGGAAAGTTTCCAAGCATGTCGTGTGGAGTTTTTGTGATATGACTGGAAATGTGTTGAAAACACCGTTAACCTCAGTCAAACACTTTGTTAACCCTTACACGTAACGCCTCTTTACTTGACAACAATTGCTTATCGTGTGTTTCATAAAACTCTGTCATCCCTTTCCAAAATATATAAAACAAATCTTCAGCATACGACTTTGAAAACGTACAGGTAGAATTATAAAAGATCTCTATCAACTGATCTAATCAAATGATACAGTTGAAAACATGCTGTCAAAGGGAGAAATTGTTCATTAATAACAGTTCCTCCTTTTTCCACTGTTTTCAAATGCCGTCTGCTACAAAGCAACAAACCCCTTCTTATTCATCGACTCGAGTAAGATTAAATAATGCAAGTCAAATGCTAGTGCAAACTTAATTTGACATATCCGCAGAAAAAGTCACGGTTGAAAACATTGTGACAATGGGAGAAATTTCTCAATATTGCTAGTTTCATTTTTATATCTTATCTATGCATTTTCAAAGGCGTTTTATGTATATAACATTCAGTTGAAAACATGGTTGTGACAGTGAGAAATTGTTCGTTCCAATGTTTTCAAAAAGTCGTCGGCTTCAAATGTGTCAAACTGCGGTTCTTCTTAAATGACTACTGTCCCTCATACACTAAATCAACAGCAGATAACTTTAACAACACCTAGGCAAAATTAAGGAAATTTAATATAAGGCGTCAAAATGTGTCAACGTGTGAGGACGGGTTAATTCAACTGTCGAATGGTGAATACATAACAATGTCAGTTTATTGTATTTATTTCTATGTAAACTGACCGATGAATAGTTGACTTAAGATATATCTTAGACGGGACCGACTCTGTGGTGTAGTTGTGGAGCGTCCACCTCGGTTTTTTCCCCAGAATATTTCTGTTATATCTCGCCCAAATGCTATGTTGTGGGTTCCCAAAAGAATCGTCTCACTTTTGATTACCATCAGCATAGGGTTTGAGAGTCAAATACGGATGTTAGAAATTTAAAAATGTTCCATATCAAGAGTTCTGTGTTTAACCTTTCCCACATACGACAAATCTGCAACAGATTAATTTGAAAACATCAAAACAAATTTAAGGAAAAGTAATAAAAGTTTTGACTAGTCCATGTTCGAATATGGGTCATATGAGGTTAAAAACATTAGGTCACTTAGCCAAATAAAGGAAAATCTTGGTAACATTCTGGAAAATGCATTTTGATTTTTTATCAGAATAATTGTCTTGAATTGTTTTGCATTAGAAATCACATTGCATAATTTAGGTGAGCGATCTAGGGACATCATGGTCCTCCTGTTTAATTTACTTTATCATTTATATTTGAATGCGCGCTAAACACTATACATTTATTCATTAGTTTAACCAAGGATGTAGATAAGTCCCGACTTTAACGCAATTTAACCGTGATACGATTCCATTACGCAGAGTCATAAGACCCCAAATCGCCTGATGCAACTCGTACTTTTTTTTTTTTTCATTTCCATAATTGATTATTGAAAATACAAAAGAATCGGAATGGAAGCTAATTCTAGCTTATTAAGTTCCTCTGCTGATGCTCTATAGATGAAAGTATAGTTATTGAATAGAGTTAACCAATTATGCTTCAGACGCCTTTGAAAATATATAGGCAAAACAATAAATATGCTCTATATAATTATGTCTGTATATTTATTGAATATAGTTAAACCATTTCTACATACAATTAATCTGCTGCAAACGACTTTGAAAACATCTCGGCAGAAATATGGATATGCTCTATAGATGAAAGTATCATTATTGAATAGATGTTTTCAAAAGTCGTCTGCTGCAATTTGTCTTCCTCACGAAAAGTTAATCAATATCGAGGAGGTAGGTTTGAAATGTAGAGGCCGTTCAGAGAACAATCCGTCACCAACCATTACAGATACGTTAGCAGGAGTTCATGAAGACATCTATCTAAACGATACCACCTGTGTTCACGTTCTACTAATAATTGCTGAGGTCTTCATTGACTCATGCTAACGTATATGTAATGGTTGATGACGGATTGTTCTCTGAACGGCCGCTTAATTTCCCTTAACGCCTTCGATCAATTTAAAACTCGTCTACACCAACTTCGGGAATATCTTACTTGAATGTGTTGTATATGGACTGGATTTGGTCATCTACAACATATTCTAGGTGGCTTAGATTGAGGATCTGACCGTTTATGCTATCTTCAACATTCACTCATTCACCTAATGGTGTGTTCAAGTGTCCCTAAATGGAAGAAAGATAGGCCTAGTGAGTCTCTAGCAATCTGAAATCAAGTCCCAGTGTGCACTTTAGCAAGGCTGTTGTCGCGCCACTGCTTTAGGCTACGTAAATTGCACTTCTATCGCTGTTGCCATTGTCACACGGCTGAAACATCTTAACCCTTTTCCACATACAACGTTTCTGCAGCAGACGACTTTGAAAACGTCTAGGCAAAAGCAAAGAAAATCCTTTTAAATGAAGGACCCAGTAATTGAAAAGAGAAGAAAACATGCTAACATGAGGAGAAATTGCTATTTTTAAAAAAAAGCCGTCTGATGCAGAGGCGTCAGAAAGCGTCTTTATGAGGGAACATCGCATCGCACCTCCTATTAACCAATTCGAATAATGCACTTGGCGCATTACCCCATGGAGATAATGTGATATAAACGTAGGTATAAGTATATAATAATAATAACAATAATAACCTGTATTGCATAAAACATACATACATGTTTAAAGCAAATACAGTTTTCACACAAAGACATGAATTTCGTAAAGGAAAACACACAACTTTCGGAAGAGCAAAGTAGTGATGATTGTAGGTGGATAAATGTTTAAATAAAAATGCGCCAAACCCCAGTTCTTTTTCAATGACGTCAATTGAGCGCTTATGCACATTTTCAACTTCATTGTTCGAATTGGTCAACATTCATAGATCAAAAACCTCGAGGCTATCGAGAAGCGATTTTGTGAAAAGAGGTTATAATAACAACTGGATACATACATTCCAAGAATGGGTTTATTAAACTGCTCATCCGTGACGGTTAGGAACGTCTCTGAAATTGTGTCGGAAACTAAAAAGAACGATGAAATTTCGACTATTTTACTAAAAATAATCTTCTGGTTACTTCCCTTTTGATGTTTGTCAAACATAGACTGCTACAGAGAAGGGAGAACACGTATTACGTGTGCATGATTGTCGGTATAGTTATATGTTCCTGCTGTGCGACTGGACAGTGGTAGGGAAGGACTATATTCGGTGTGACATATTCTCGATGGCTTTACCTTTGTTTGGCTCAATAAGCACATTGTCTTCGTTCGGCATTGCATGGGACAGGTAATTTTATTGAATTTTACACTCTTTAGTTTAATAAGCTTGCGGAACAAGCTTTAAGCTGATATTAATCACATTCGATGTCTGCTTCCGGAAGACAACCAGTATTCGCGCCGTTTTGCGTGGGAAAATGCTTAAGGCAGAACCCGCTCATCACGGGATTCGAACCCGGGACCTTTGGTACGAGACACCACTCATCTACCACTGCATCACTGTCTTCTATTCACACTCATTAATGTTGTAACTTGGGGTAAACTATTTTAGCAACGACTAGAAACATTCAATTATGGACGATCTTGACAGCTACACTGAAACCAAATCAGCTTATGAGCTATGAAGAATTCTCAAATTGAATTGTTTATTGTAGCTTTATTTTAAAACGCATGTATAGCGTCAGATGTTGGCTTTCATAAACGTTACATACTGTCAACCATTTTAGGTACATTTCTTTGGATTTGAGTGTAGAAAAACAAGTCAGTGTAATATTTTCCCTGCAAGGGGCTCGTCAGAGCTAATCAGAGGACTAGATAAGGAGGAGTAAAATACTGAGACGATTCTTTTGAGTACCCACAACAAAGGTTTTGGAGGTTAAAATAAGGATTTCTGAGCATGAAAAACGCTCCTTATATAGAGCTCTTTGACGACTTTGAAAACATATTGACAACAACCTGAACATCTCTGTTAATTGTTAAATAAAGTTGAAAACATTGTGGAATTCGCCAATTGGCCAGAGATTTTTCAGGTTTTTGTCACTATGTTTTCAAAGTCGTCTGCTGCAGATTTGTTGTATGTGGGAAATGGTTATAGTGTACGTACCATTAATTCTATTGGAAATTAATAGTTTCTGTCTTTATCAATGAAATTCCGAGTCTAGCAAATACTGGCCCTGAATTGAAAAGGAACATCTCACATTAGACGCTATAGTAGGAGACAACATTTGAAAACATTATGGGGAAAGGGAAAATTTGAAACAAAAAGCAATATTTTGTTTTCCTACAATGTTTTAAATCATGCATTTACCCTTACCAGCTTGCAGACCCATTTCGACACATCTGCAGCAGATGACTTTTGCAATCATTGTGGCAAAAGAAGAAGTATTCCAATATTTATTAAAATATCTTCACAAGATGATGGACCCACCACCCATCAACCTATGACCAATATGTGGTTTACTCAAATACCCGTGTATTTTGTCTTTAGAAAGGACTTGTAGCAAAAGTTATCACCTAGCTGTTACTACCATTTCAGGTGAAACCCTAATGTAATTAATGTCTATACAATGATATCATATCATATTTATAGATTTCCTGTCACAGAGTTTTGATAAGCTAATAAGGCATTGGCTTGCTTTCTGGTGAGAAACAGGTATTCAATGAGATACACAAGTAATCTGCCAGTAGACTAATATGTGAATGTTAACTTCATGTGGTCATCATATGTCATACTCACAATTCTCCTTTATAATGTTTTCAACTTTATTTAACAATTAAGCCTTTGTCACCTTCTTTTCAAAGTCGTCTGCTGCAGATTTGCTGTATGTGAGAAACATAGACTCTGCGTAATGTATTGAACCAGATCAGCATGCGCAATAATGAGCAATTTCTCCTTTTGCCACAATGTTTCAAAAGACGTCTGCTGCTATAGCATCAAAATGCGTCTGCAGGTGGGATACAAATTATGGTGCTGATATTTCATGATTATATGAGCCGTCTCACGAGAAAAACCAACAGTATGGAATCTGCGTAGTGTATCGACCCAAATCAGCCTGCACAATTTGCGCAGGCTAATCCGGGCCGACACATTCCGTCTCTTGGTGATAGAGGTATAGAGTAATGATTCCTGAAAGAGAAAATCCACAGGAGGCGAACAGTGTATGTCCGGGTTGGCCTGCGCGACATGCTTAGGTTGATCCGGGTCGATACTTTACACAAAGTTGGTTTTCTCGTGACACGGCTCATATAACTTATTAACGGCATTCATCTTCTGTTTGATTCATTGATTGATTGTTTGGTGTTTTACGCCGTTTTCAACATGTTTTCAGTTATATCACGGCGTTTTACTTGTTACATTACCAGCACTACTGGCCAATCGTAAGGCTAAACCTGCAGTCCCGAGCGCCAAGGAGGGCATCTATTACTATCATTTTTAAAGTCTTTGGTATGACACAAATTCGCTGTTTGAGATAATGAGACTTTCATTTTCACATAGTGTTTTCAAAAATCACTATTTGTTTCTACTAATCGGCTGAAATAGTATATTCTGGACGGTATCTACTTACCTGGCCAGAAAGCTTGGTGGAATATTACACCGAAAACCCCAGGACGAAAATCATGGTTTGGTGAATTGGCCGCTGCGATAGAGGTATAGAATAATGATTCCTGAATCAGAAAATCCACAGGAGGCGAACAGTGTATGACCGGGTTGGCCTGCGCGACATGCTTAGGTTGATCCGGGATGATACTTTACACAAAGTTGGTTTTCTCTTAACACGGCTCATATAACTTATTAACGGCATTCATCTTCTGTTTGATTCATTGATTGATTGTTTGGTGTTTTACGCCGTTTTCAACATGTTTTCAGTTATATCACGGCGTTTTACTTGGTACATTACCAGCACTACTGGTAAATCGTAAGGCTAAACCTGCAGTCCCGAGCGCCAAAGAGGGCATCCATTCCTATCATGTTTTAAAGTATGACACAATTTCGCTATTTGAGATAATGAGACTTTCATTTTCACACATTGTTTTCAAAAGTCACCATTTGTCTGCTACTGATTGGTTCAATAGTATATTTTGGACGGTTTCTACTTGCCTGGCCAGAAAGCTTGGTGGAATATTACACCGAGAAATCCAGGACGATATCATGGTTGGGTTAATTGGCCGCTGCGATAAGACTTAAAATCAGTGAGCCGTCCCGCGAGAAAACCAAAATTGTGGTCTGTGCGTAATGTATCGATCCAGATCAGTCTACGAAGTCCGCACATAGAGGTATAGAGTAATGATTCTTGAAAAAGAAAATCCACAGGAGGCGAAAAGTGTCTATCCGGGTAAGCCTGCGCAGGCTGATCTTGGTCCATACATTACGCAGAGGCCATTATGTCCCGCGGGACATCTCATCTGCTGAAAAAGAGAGTTCTGTTTTAATCATCAATCTTTTTCTATTTCAGATTAAGACGTATGCCGCGGTTATTTAATTCAACCCCGAAGAGATATAGTTTGGGCACGCTGATAGTTTGGATGTTAAGTTTATCCACGATAGCCCTGCCTCTCTACGGTCACTTTCACGCTGCAGATGGTCGCTATGAGGACTCTGATGACACGCTGTGTTTCTTCAAGAAAGGGATGCTACATTCCAGTGTTGGACACAGCCTGTACTTCTTTATCGCTTCTGTTATTTTCCCAACGACGGGAATGTTGGTGTTGTTAAAACCGTCTAATCAGCTAGAATTAGTCGCTGGATCAATCAAGCTTCGGTAAGTAGAAGCTGGTAGGAAGACTGTATTGTTCAAAACAGACGGTCGGGAGACCAACATTGTCGGCATACCGTCGTCTCAACCCGGAATACAGCAGCCCGATTCAACTGCATGCCAGTCTAATGGTAAGTATGCACAATACCTGATTAGCCTGCGCAGGCCGATATTGGGCGATACATTACACAGAGTCCATAATGTTGGGTTTTCTCGTGGAACGGCTCAATTCGCGGTACCAACAGTATTAAAGACAATCCTATATCGCTCACCTAATTTAATAGAAAAGCTATAGAAGACTTCTATACCGAAATATTATGAAGTTCTGTATTTGGAAAGTCTCATTATAGTGGCATATTACTGCCGTAAGATAACCAGTTAATGTTTTGTACACTATTAACTGGTTATCTAGTTAGGGTTTGCGAATTTCACTTAATAAGTAACATACTAACTGGTTAACTAGATAAGATTCGTGTTACCACTTAATAGACATCCTCGAAACGTAAGACTAAAAACAAGCATGAAAGTGCATTGAACTGCCATCAGTTACCTTTTCATGCTGTAAAATGAGACTTATACAACCATTAACGTACAACTGAAATCCTATCTAGTTAACTACTTATGTCTAACATACTAACTCGTTAACTAGATGAAATTCGTGTTACCAGTTATGCAAAGATAAGACTTATACGACCATTAACGTACAACTGAAATCTACGGAATACAGTTAGGGCCATCGCCTATGAATGTGTTGATCTGAAACGCGATACTCGACAGTACGATGATGATAACACGACAGTACGATGATGATAACGCGACCGTACGATATTACGATGGTGAAAACGCGATAGTACGATGGTGAAAACGCGACATTACGATGATGAAAACACGATAATACGACAGTACGATGATGATAATGCGATATACTATCGTGTTTTCACCATCGTACCGTCGCGTTTTCACCATCGTACTGTCGCGTTTTCACCATCGTAATATCGTAGTATCGTACTGTCGCGTTATCATCATCGTACTGTCGCGTTATCATCATCGTACCGTCGCGTTATCATCATCGTACTGTCGCGTTACCATCATCGTACTGTCGTGTTATCATCATCGTACTATCGTGTTATCATCATCGTACTGTCGCGTTTTCATCATCGTACTGTCGCGTTATCATCATCGTACTGTCGTGTTATCATCATCGTACTGTTGCGTTATCACCATCGTACTGTCGTGTTATCACCATCGTACTATCGCGTTATCGTACTGTCGCGTTATCATCATCGTACCATCGCCTTCCGGTGCGCTAATAAATAAAAGGATTCGTGAATCATACAGCAAATATGAAAGAAGGCAGGGTTAATTCCATTAATAACATAGATCTAATACAAATTTATACGGATTTATGAACCAGAATTATTGTTTACCTTCTGCTTCTGAATCCGACATTTTGTCAAATGGAGGGTAAATTCTTCTATGCACATGCGCACCGGAAGGCGATAGTACGACAGTGCGATGATGATAACACGACGGTACGATGGTGATAACGCGACGGTACGATGGTGATAACTCGACGGTACGATGGTGATAACGCGACAGTACGATGATGATATTACGACGGTACGATGGTGATAACGCGACAGTACGATGATGATAACACGACGGTACGATGGTGATAACGCGACAGTACGATGATGATATTACGACGGTACGATGGTGATAACGCGACAGTACGATGATGATAACACGACGGTACGATGGTGATAACGCGACAGTACGATGATGATAACACGACGGTACTATGGTGATAACGCGACAGTACGATGCTGATAACACGACGGTACGATGGTGATAACGCGACAGTACGATGATGATAACACGGCAGTGCGATGATGATAACGCGACAGTACGATACTACGATATTACGATGGTGAAAACGCGACAGTACGATGGTGAAAACACGATAGTATATCGCATTATCATCATCTAACTGTCGTATTATCGCGTTTTCGTAATCGTACTGTCGCGTTATCATCATCGTCCTGTCGCATTATCATCATCGTACTGTTGTACTGTCGAGTATCGCGTTTCAGATCAACACATTCACAGGCGATGGTCCCTTACGGTATTCCGTAGAAATCCCATCTAGTTAACTACTTATTATGTCACATACTAACTGGTTAACTAGATAAGGTTCGTGTTACCAGTTATGAAAAAATAAGACTTATATGACCATAAGCCGAGTTTTACACGCTGGTCCCTGCTCAGACTGGTTCCCTGTTTTACAAGGAACACGACAGGGTGGGGTCTGGTCCCTATTTTGTATCTGTGCTACATCAATGATTTAATAGATATCTTGTCAAAAAGTAATTTAGGGCTTAAGATAAGCAATTATGACTTTTGCTCACCTTCTTTTGCAGACGATATATGACTCTTCTTTCATTGTCGCCAAGGGTATTACAATCCATGATCTGTATTTGTTATTCGTATTCATGCAAATGGAGGTACCAGTATAGTGGGAAGGAAACAAGTTTCTTGGGTATAATGTTGTGTGGAGAACAGGTAAGAGAAAGCTAGGAAACACACAGGTTAGGTGACCTTGTCGCTGTGATGTAACTGAAATGTGATTGAAACGGGGTTTAACTCAAATGAATCGTGAACCAATCAAACTAACCATCCTCGGATTTATATTGCCAATGTTTGCCACAATGGCTTGTTTTAAAAGGGCAGACCTGGGATTGGACCTTACATACCGATTGGGCCAGAAGTTTTATTATTTGAATGCAGGATATCAATAATGGGTGAACAAGTCATTATAAATAATGATTAACTTTACGATAAGGGAACCATTGAAAAGACATTTTTTATTTGCATGAGAATGGTATTTTTAAACACTTAACCCGGAACCACATACAACAAATATATAGCAGACTAGAGTTGAAAACATTGTGACAAAAGGAAAATTGTTTATCATGAGCAACTTCTATTTTTATCCCTATGTTTTCAAAAAATATTCTGCCGAAGATGCGTCAAAATGTGTCTGCAAGTGGGAAAATGACTTCAAAACATATTTTTATTAGCTCACCTGAATACGAAGTGCGGGTGAGCTAATAAGGTCACTCATTGTCGTCGTCTTCTGTCTGTGTGGAAAAGCGGCCAGTTGCTTGGGAAGATTGTTGTGTGGAGTACTGGTGTTAGAAAACCAGGAAATGCATGAGTAGGTGACCTGGCCGCCGTGATATGACTGAGAAATTGTTAAAAACGGCGTTAAACCCCAATCAATCAATCAACGTCAATGTCTGTTCACATTTTCCTACATATGACTTGTTCTCCTAAACCAATGAATCAAATTCAAAATTATTTTATGAGAATGTTCCTTAAGTGGTCTCCCAAAGGTGTTCAAACAATTTAATTCCATGGATAACTTTGGTTACAGTTGTATCAGAAAGATTGAAAAGTTCCAAAACTTTAAAAATCTACCTGTCCAACAGTACAGGCCCAATTTGAAAAGTATGTTGCACAAATGTTACTTGGGTGACCCTCTACCAAGATTGTACAAATTATTTTATCAGTTAAAACACATGGCCACCAGGGAGCGGTAACTGCCTGATTTGAAAATAATTTGGCACAAATGTTCCTTTGATTCTGATCCGATGAAAAACGTGGCCGGCATATAGTGAAAAATTTTAAAATATCTTCTTAATCAAAAAAACTATCCTGATTTAAAAATAAATTGGATTATCATTATAAATTTTAATTGTGTCTGGCAATTTGTGGAGTCTTATCGCATCTGCATACAGTAAAAACTTGGGCAAGCCTGTGTTATTGCGTCCACACTGTCTCACAAGAGCTTATCTGTCCTTCGTAATTCGCCTTAACATACAAAAAAATCTGCAGCAGACGACTTTGAACACATCAAGACCAAAGCATGGAAAATCTCTATAAATGAAGGTATAATTACTGAAAAGAGTAAAAAACATTGTTGCAAAAGGAGAAATTGCTCGTTTTGAGTATCAATGTTTTCATTGTCTGCTGCACAGGTGTCAGAAAGCGTCTATAGATTGGGAAAGGGTTAATTAACTGCATTTAAGGACAAATCTATAATTAACAGGATACTTTTTTTCAAGGTGGTGAAAACATATGTGGCAAAACGGGAAATTGTTTATTATGCGCAATTTTTCCTTTAGCCAAAATGTGTTTTAAAAGTTGACTGCTACGAAGACGTCTGTATGTGTGTATACCGTAAAGTGTTTTTTAACCCTTTCTCACATGCACCCTTTTTTTGGAGATAACGTTGTAAGCATCTAGACAAAAAGTAGAAACTCTCTATAAATGAGGGTGTATTATTATTTAATAGAAGAGAAAGCATTTTGGTAAAAGAAGATATTGCTTATCATTAGCGACTTCTACTTTTGTCACAAGGTTATCTTAAGTCAGATGCAGACAGCTTAAGATGGCCTTACAAAAGTTGACTTGTGATAACACATTTTGAAAAGGTGAAAGTGCCTAAATTGATAAATTTCTCCTATTCTCACAATGTTTTAAAATTTGTATCAATTTTTTTTCAATATGTAACATATGAGGCATCAGAAAGCGTCTATATGTGGTTAAAAAGGTTAAACGATTGATGTAACAGAACTTAGATAAGGGGATTTTTTACGTTCTAAAATCCCTATGTTAACCTCTAAGCCTATGATTTAGGTACTTAAAAAGAATCGTCTCAATGAGACAATTCTTTTAAGTACACACATCATAGGGTTTGGTTGGATGATAGAGATATTGTGGGGAAAAGAGCTGTATACTCCTCATTATCTGGACATTGAGCTTGTTAACACTCTACGAGCTACATTTTGCATCCAATCTTCATGTAAGTTTATCAGAACGTTCATCTCCATAAAATCTTGGACAAGTTCGAAACTGGGCCATATGAGGTCAAAAACTAGGTCACTAGGTCGAATTGAAGGGGAATCTTGTTAACACTCTGGAGGCCACATTTTCAACTTAAGCATGTTAAAACTTTATCAGAATGTTTGTCTTGATGATATGTAGGTCAAGTTCGAACATGGGTTACGTCGAATCAAAAAATAGGTCACTAGGTCAAATTGAAGGAAAATCTTGTTAACACTCCAGAGGCTGCAATTTTTGCTTCAGCAGTTTGAAATTTTGTCAGAATGTTTGTCTTAAAACTATCTAGGTCAAGTTCGAATATGGGTTATGCCGGGTCAAAAACTAGGTCACTAGGTCAAATTGAAGGAAAATCTTGTTAACACTTTGGATGCCGCATTTTTTGCCTCAGCAGCTTGACTAAGTCACTATTTCTTGTTAACGATAGCGTGGTAGTAGTTCAGATATAAGGTTTATTCATTATATCTTTACGTACATTTTCACACAAAATATTTTCTATATAAATAGAGCCACATAAACATATTAATCTTTCGAGGAAAGCAATTGATATACATACAGTTATTTTAATGAAACAATATTTTAAAACATTAGTCTTATGTACAATTATTAAAACAGAAAACGGGAGAAATGTTAAGCAATTGGAAAGTAAATATCGAAAGTCAGAAATAGAAGTAAATAATAGAAAATTATAGAAATCCTGAAATAATAGTCCCTATAAAAATGTTGAAAGGAGATAACGATGGCAGCTCGCCAAATGGCTTTATGCCGAAAGGCGAGGGTAAATAAACCCAATACGACGACGATGATCTTTACTAAGCCATGGTCACACTTACGTTCATGCACGTAGTTGACCGTAGTTCATTTGAAACGTAGTCTGCCGTAGTGTTACTACGGTCAACTAGGTTGAAGTACGTTCGAACATAATGGCTAGGGTTAACTAGGGTATCACTACGTGTAGCTACGGACAACTACGTTGAACTACGTGTGAACTACGGTGAAGTAGGGTCAAATACGGCCAACTAGATAGAAGTACGGTGAAGTCAATTCGAGCATAATGGCTAGGGTTAACTAGGGTATCACTACGTGTAGCTACGGACAACTACGTTTAACTACGTGTGAACTACGTTCAAGTAGGGTCAATTACGGTTAACTAAGGTCAACTACGTTCAAACTACGGTCACAGTAGGGTCACACCAACGTACTTAACCGTAACCAATTTTTGAACATGTTGAAAAATTATGTGCTTACTACGGGCAAATCATAAGTTCAAACTACGTTCAATACTACGTTGAACTACGGTTATCTACGTGTAACCACGTTCAACTACGTTTCATACGTTCAACTACGGCCGACTACGGTCATTCCCCACTACGGTCAACTACGTATGGTGTGACCACGGCTGTATCAGAGTTGTGCAGTATGTATATGTTCAGAGTGGTGTATGTAGATCGAGATGTATAATATGAGATTACATATTATTTGAGATTAAACAGCTGGTCGGCAGTTCCCGAGGCTAGTACCAAAAAATATATTTGGTGTTTGTGTTATATTGTAGTATCGGACGTGTAATGTAAGGGGAACTGTGTTTTACCGCTTCCCTTAGATAAAATTGATGTGTCGTCTGCTCCTATTACATGTTCTTAAACAATTGTAATAATACCGATTCAAGTAGTGTTTTATTCATGTTTAAAACATTATCATTATTTGTAATATCCCATTTTGTCGCAATATTTTCAAAAGTCATCTGCTGCAAAGGTGTTTAAATGTCCTTTGCATCGAGTAATGGATTGTAACACTTTCTTCAAAACATTTGTGCATTTAGTTAAATGGTTGCATTACTAGAATTCGTGTTGAATAAGACCAGCCATGGACAATTGAAACCTCAATGCATGGATTTGCACAATATGAAAAGTCATACCTCCTTTAATGATGACCTTGCTTTTAAGCAGTGTATGCTACATAGGTTGAAATCGTCGTTTTGACTTCGTTTTGTGTCCGAAATGATAAAACATGTAATGAAAAAAAGTAATTCCAGTTAACAATTTGATTCGAAATAACCGCTGCTATATGTTGTAAATCAATCTGCATATATCTCTAAAAACATATAGGTTTCAAAGAATTTTAATCCCTAATTCGGGCTAAAGTAAATATAAAGTCTTGCCAAGAAAAAATATAGGTTGTTATAGGTGTATTCCGTCATGTTGCTGTTCATAAGAGATAACCATTGACAGATTATTGAGAAATTAAAGACTAAAAAAGAATTGCACTTATAAGTGATGTTTTTTTTGCATCGAGATAGGCTCTCTTTTTTCAATGGCCCGTATATCTTATACTAATATAGCAAGGAAGATCAAAGTCATGTTTTCTTAAAGTCTATTGTATGTTCTTTGATTCACTATAGTGAAATGTTGTTTTAACAACTGAAATGACTTCTGTGACATCTCAAACATTAAGGCGAACTGAATACGGTCGCCATAAGATACGTTCGCCTTAATGTATGTTTTTTTAGCACGGAAGTTCGCCTTAATGTAGAATCCATACTTATATATATATATATATATATATATATATATATACAAGCTAGCATAGTATTAGAATACATGTGCTTACACAATATCAATGTAAATTAAATAAGAACCATTACTCAGGCATCCATAATCGGACTTCAGATGGCCAATTCGGAGATAAAACATAGTAAAACCTGAAAACCCATGCCTATATGTAGAACATCATATCACGGGCCGCTATTACTGCGTTTCTATGGGCCCGCCCGTGATGTAAGTACTGTACAATGCCAGCAACTAATTCTATCGAGTTCCCTCTGGTTCACGAGCGTCGAGGACAACCGCATCTAATTTTTAGTTTATTGTAACCCATTTGGAATGGCAATCGCCTTGACTGGCTGCTCGAGCCTGCATCGAAGTTTGCAGACGGCCTGTAATGCTGTGACGAGTTCGGGACAACAAGACTGGCATTTCAAAAATGCAGCAGAACGAATGTTGACCGTTTTCAACCCGACTTCAGTTATATCACGGGCCGTTATTACTGCGTTTCTATGGGCCCGATCGTGATGTAAGTACTGTACCATGCCAGCAACTAATTCTATCGAGTTTCCTCTGTTTCACGAGCGTCGAGGACAACCGCATCGATGTGACACATGAACATTCCAAAAGGTAGGCCGACTGCTCTTCTTCTGTTTTCCCGTCTGTCCGTAACTGCGTACCTTACATCTGACTTTCTAGTCTAATTGTAGCCCATTCGGAATGGCAATCGCCTTCACTTGCTGTCGAGTCTGCAGCGAAGTTTTCAGACGGCCTGTTTTGCTGTCTTTGAAGAGTTCGGGACAACACGACTGCCATTTTAAGAAGCAAATAGATCAGTCCTTTTATGATGCCACCTGGCGACTGCCTTTTTCAACCAGTCAATATGACTGGAACAAATTATGTAAGGTGTCACATTTCTGCTAAACCCTTTCCCTATTAGAGACGGTTTCTGAGGCCTATGCAACAGATGATTTAGGAAAAGATTGCCGCCACAAGAACAATTGCTCCTTATGAGGAAGTTATCCTATTGCCACAATGTTTGATAAATAATTATACTTTTGAATGAGTGAGTCAAAAGCTCATGTATAGGAAGTTGGGGTATTTCATCTTGATGCCACTTTTTTTGCGGGAAACGACGTCGCTCCATTGACTTTACGCCAAAATGAAGTGTAACGGAAATGACGTCACGTCCTTCTTTGGCTACGATACAGTCAAAATTTAGTATCGGGCGTAGAAGGCTAATGCTGTCGTTTTTTTGACGAACGGGAAAACATATTTCTTACAGATTTCAATTTATTTTTTAACTTTTCGTACAAATGTTAATTCCCACATAACACAACACTTAAATGATCTTAAATATCGATTTAAAAAAAAAATTATTAAAAAGACGACAATAATTTTCAATCCGTGTTTTTCTGCTCATTTTATACATACCCAAAATACCGATTTTAAAAAAAAATGATTAAAAAGCCGACAATAATTTTCAATCTGTGTTTAACGTCTGCTTTTTATACATATCCAAAATGGCGGCCCCCGTGGATTTTTCCAGTTTCATTTCAGAAAGCTTCATGGGTTATTGAAAAAGAAAAAAAAAATCTCAGACCTGTTACCTATAAATAAAGGGCAATAACTCTCGATTGACTGAAGCGATATGGCTAGTTATCCATTATGTCCGAGATTTTATGCCAATACACTTTCTGACCAAAATTGATGATGATTGGCCAAAGGCTTCTTAAGTTATTGAGCTGACAAGACCAATTTTAGGTAATTTCTATAATTAAAGGGTAATAACTCTCGATATAGCTAGTTATCAAACGTGTACGAGATATTATACTAATACACATTCTGACCAAATTTGATGATGATTGGACAAAGACAAAATACTGAATGCCGCCCGCCTCAGGTAAAACTATAATACGTTCCGTTAAAAAACGGGCGTATAAAAACCTAACAAATTATGCTTTTCTAACATTGAATTGTTATCTTACAACACTATAATATTCTTATTACTGATTAGACTTATGCAACCATGTCCCTTATATCATCTCATGTATTTGCTATGTAAAACATGAGTATAAGAAGTTGTTCAAATGCATTTACCAGTAGAATAAGCCATGTTTTTCAAGGATTGAAATAATTTAATCAATATTTGAAGAGGATGAACAATTGGGCCAAATTATTTTTAAATCAGGCCAGTATTTTCAAAACAAATGTATTTCCATTGCAAAGAGGATAAGCATTAAAGAACATTCTTATGAAGGTGGATTGCAATGGACAAAGTGGTACAGATGGAGACATTGTTTAACACTTTCCCACTTGTAAATGACATTTGAAATCACTGTGGCAAAGGGAGATAACGCTCATAGTGAATATTTCATCCTTTTGCAAGTTTAGCTTTTATCCAAAAAGATTTTTCATATTTTGGCCTAGCTTTTTTTAATGCTGTCTTTGGGAAAGGGATATGAGGATGGAAAGAAAGTTCAGAACAAGCTTTAGACCCTTGTTTGGAAGAAACAAACAACTAAGTTTAACCCTTTCCCTCATATGGACGTTTTCTGATGCCTCTGCAGCAGACGGCTTTTTGAATACAGTGACAAAAGAAGAAATTGCTCAAAATGAGCAATTTCTCCTTTTGCCACAATGTTTTCCTCTTTAAGTCATAGGTTGTCCATTCAATTATAGAGATTTTCCTATCTTTTGACAAAATACGTTCAAGGTCATCTGCTGCAGAATTGTCGTATGACGGAAAGGGTTAATCATATTGAGCAATTATTTCAACTCTTATCAATAATTTTACTTTCGTTTAAAGAGATTTTCCATTTGTTTTGCTTAGATGTTTTCAAAATGGTCTGTTGCATATTTAGTTTATGTGAGAATGGATTTAGGTTAATATATTTTATTTAAACTGATATTCCATTCTAATTTGGGGCTACACCCCTAAACTCCTGCTTCATCATTAATTCAATTATACTGTGCAAAGACAAAAAAAACAAAAACTTTGTGACAAAGAACAACAGGTGACTAGGTCAAACTGAATACACTTTGTGGCAACATAATATATAAACAATGTTTTTATGCCTGTCAGTAAAAATAACCATATTCAAGAATGCAAATCTTTTGAGTGGACATGCACAGTACATTTCACTTATATGAATCAATAAAATCTTTTCACAATTGAAGGTTATAATTTCATGCTAATCTAGTTTAACTGCCAATTTATCAAAGAATAATTTAAACAGACATCATCAATTTAATGCTTTGAAGCTTTCCCTCATATGACAAATCCGCAGTAGAAGACTTTGAAAATGTCTACTAAAATATAAGGAATATCTCTATAATTGTTAAAACCTATATAGAATGAAGATAATTTGGCACACATTGGTCAACATCAGCCCCTTTGAATGAATGTTAAAATATTTCATTTCATGTTGCCAGACGCATCCTAAACTTTTTATCAACTGAAAACAATATCAGGGGCTGCGCCCCCGAACCCCTGCAATTTCAATCTGAAAGAACAAGTTTAGTTGCACACATTAAAAAAAAAATGTGTTTACATCTTATTAGAAACCAGCATGTACATTCCAGCTTGCAAAATCCTTGATTGTATTGACTGTGTAGTGGACATGTACTGACATTATATGTTTAAACTTTAACCTATATGAATCCATAATATCTTGTCGTAATTGAAGGTAGCAACAGAGTTAAGTAAATTCTGATTGAGAAGAAACTTTTTTCACCAGTGTGCCTATAACACAGTGGACGGCCTCAGCAGTGTTTTGGTAGAACGTCTGCCTTTGGTGTGGGTAGTCCCACATTTATTTGGACTGGGATGCGGGAGGTCGCGAGTCCGATCCCCAGTCGGGTCAAGCCAAAACCTTAAAAAATGGTAGTTATGACTGCCATTCTTGATGCTCAGGGTTGCGGGGTTAGCATTACAACTGACTGGCTGGTGTCAGGATGAATGGACCAAAAGTACTGGTACACGCCATCAGATAACTAGAGAATTGTTGAAGGCGGTGTAAAAAACTAAAACATTTAAATACACGCCAAACAATGACACAGTTAAGAGACATAGCCAGTACAAGAGGTAGCAATGCCATAAAGCCAAAGTGTAACTGTACGGTGTCAGGTTCAAACCAGTACAAATGGGCAACTTGGATAGGGAATTGTCTTTTCTACAGATCTGCTCAGGTTCATTAGATTCTACACATTCACACGGATGGACCCACCAACTGATCACTTATAATTGATAAGCTGATCCATCTGTTAAATGAATAAAAAATGGTATTAACTACTAAATATAATGATAGCTCGGCAAAATACTCCGAGTCTGCACATTGTGGTTGTCTTTACAAGCATGTTAAACACGAACGGCAACTCTAATGTAACGGGAACATTGCAAATAATGATCATGTTTCGCACAAGTATGGTTTCGTGACACAAAGATTAAACAAAACAACATGACTCCCATTGGGCCTAGCAATAAACATATAATGTGACAAATTTGCCTAAGAATAAACTGAGTGACCACGATTTGTGACAAATGTGCCATGATCAACAGTTTTGAATGAATCACGCTAGCACCAGCTTACCTGACGGTCGTTGACTTTCAGCAGTTATGGACAGTTTAACGCAATCAATCCATTGAACAGATATCTAAATGATAAAATGACGGGTGTTTCCTGTATTGTGTTACCAACGAACGCATATCGGATCTACTAGATCGAAAAATTTAATCGAGTCGATACGGGCCAGAGGTCAAGAATCCGCCATTTTTAACGTGGTTAATGAAAAGCTTGAAAGTTGAATGCGCTTAGTGACATTGTCGTCATTTTTATGGAATTGTTCTCTGAACAGAATCTTCGATACATGTTCAATGATGTAAACATTTGATATACAGTCTGAATTCGGAAAATCGGAAGACCGAGTGGCCCCAAATTGCCCATTGATTTCGTTTTATAACAAGGAAAAATAGCACCATAGTATATGTGACCGTAAGAAGTTTCTAACCGAAACTTTATAAGCGAATAAAACCATTTATGGTTTTCTTTCGTATAATAATGGACTTTTTGAAAATGTTGTTAAAAAGATGGAAGTTTTACTTATTTCTCTACTTCCTACAATAATTTCATCCATTTACACCATGTTTTCAATATGGGGTTCACATCGCAATTTCCTATAAACTATGAACATTAATTATATACTCCTCTGTCATTTTGTCTGTCCTGTTATTCTTACTTTTACAATGTCATGTACATTTTGTAGAAAGTTGATTATTGTGTTTGTATTGTATTGTATTGTATGTTTACAATGTATCTTCTGCAAAGGAGGATTAATAAAATATATATACGTCCCTCATAGTGTATTTAGGATTTTACAGTAGCATGGCATCGTTACTTTTCAATTTAAATATTTCTTTTTTTATCCTGCATAATCAGCATTTACATCCTTTGGCCAATATAAATGTTAACAAGAAACACATATGTAAAAAGAAACAAGAAATTATACAAAGCATATAAACAATATTTACGAAAGAATAGTTTGATGAGACTGAAAATTCATTTCATGATCATATATTACAATCTGATATAATGCTACGGTAAATTATAAATGTTGATCTTTTTTCGGGACCGTCATCAAACGTTCTTTAAATGATTTAATTTATACATTATAGGCGGTGCACTTTCATCTTCGGCTAATTGTATTTAGGTAATTAACATGTTTTCGTTTGCTGTTATAAATAAGCAACAAGGCAATTAATGTAATCGTTAATTGTAGATAGTTCCAATTTTAATTACTACACGTGTAAACTACTTCGCTTTATTGTATAAACCGCTCATACTAATTGTAAAGTGTTAAAATTCTTTAATTATAAACGCAAGTAGCATTTGTGACAAACATGGTATTCAAACGGTTGTATATAAGATGCTTCGAATTATTACATCTTCAGTTGTCTGTGCAATTCTATCGGATAACGTGACATACATTTTGATTCCAATTTAGTAAAGATTCTTAAAATTGCTCGTGTTTTAAAGTATATTAAATAGAACCATCAAGTGATACCATTTTGTATAGAGCATCACTAACAGTAAGTGTGTGAACAACGTTTGAGTGATATATTTATGATGGAGTTTCCGTGTATTGTTTGTGACAGTGAGGTTCGACCCCGCCAGCATGCTGTCTCGTGCGACTCGTGCTCGAAATGGCAGCACAGACTTTGTGATACAGGTATGTTGTATTGGTACATTTTTAAATCATTTTAACATAAATACGTATTTGACGCATCTGTTATATCTTAGTATATAAACGTTGTTGCAAAAGGTGAAATTGCTCTCGATGAGCAATATCTGCATTCCCCACAATATTAAACAGTTCTACATTCATTATCATTTCTTAATTGATAAGCGTTTTTTAAATATTATCTGCATTTCATAGAAAGTATTTAAGTCGTCTCCAGAAGTGATGTATTTCCGAAAAGCTTCAAAGTTAAGCTGGTATCATTTCAGTGTGGTATGCTTTGGAATGTTGTGCTGAATTTCATATTTGGACACATTTCTCTATAGGGTGGCAAACTAAAATTAAATTGTTTAATTAACTTATTTGAGCCGTCTCGTGAGAAAACCAACAAACAAAAACATATGAGAAAAATTACGAGAAAACCAACAAATGTGGACTAAGTAAAGTATCGATCCGGATCTGCCTCCCGGATAGTCACTTTTCGCCTCCTGCGGTTTTTCTGTTTCAGGAATTATTACTCTATTCCTCTATCCCCCTGAGACGGAATGTGCCGGCCCGAATCAGTCTGCGCGGACTGCCCAGGCTGATACGGGTCGATACATTACGCAGAGGTCACAATGTTGTTTTCTCGCGGGACGGCTTATTTTACATATTTTGATACACATAAAGTGATGACGTAGAAAAGGTACATGTCAAATTCTGAGTGTGCGGAAATAAACACCATCAGTTCACAGAGAAGTTGGAAGATACATTTTACTTGTATAACGTAAGATAGCAATGATTACATAGTGTTGTCCTACTACCCTTTTATATCAATTAATTTTGGGAATATGCAAATACTTTTCACAAATATATTTATTCATCATTTACTTGATAATCATGGTTTGTCATATATGCATAGGAAATCAGACATAACAAATTCTGTCGCCGGACTAATTAAAAGATGGTAGCATTCAACATTGGTTTTCATATTTCGATAACTTTTTAAAACTACAATATTAGAGATCTAGGACGATCTAATAACATGCATCAGCAAATTATATCATGTATAATGTGCAATTGCATTGTTATCGATAATGAACATCTGTTCATATTTATATGTCCTATGTATCGTCAACTAAGAGTTACTTCCCAAATTTATTATAATTGGGCATCGCTGTATACAATTGAATAATTAATAATGAAAAAATAGGTATATATATATATGGCCAATACACAAGAGCCGTAGACGAATAGAAATCCAAATAAGAGGCGTTTTATTTTAATCACGATGAGATTTAATTAAACTATATATATATGTATAACCTTACACATATTTATTTTGTTGCAACAACATGGAAAATGTTATACGCTCAGTGTTGTGGCGTTAGCATTACTAATGATTGGCTGTAATTAGGATAAATGGGCCTGTAGTAATGGTAACGTTCATAGGAAACGCTTTGATATAACTTAAACTTTGTTGAAAGCGGCGTAAAAGATCAAATAATCATCCACGATGTCCCAAATCGTCATACAAAATATCGTTTGTCTGGCAGTTTTAGAAATTTATGTACAGATATAAGTTACCAAAACCCGAAATGTACTCTATAAATAATATACTGAATAATATCAATGTATCTAGTAAATATATACCCTACTAGTATGTTGTGATAATTAATTGACCGCGGACCATGACTGCACCACTGAGCTCGAAAGCTCGGCAGTGCTTTTGTGAATGCCCGTCGGTTAGAGTATGCAAGTTTCTGCTTGCTATATAGCCGAGTCAATCTCATTCAAATAAGACCACAATACGCTGAATGTATGTTGGATCTGACTATACCGCATAAAAGGTCGTCTTGGATGGACGGTATACACACTTAAATACTCATGAGGCTTATATGTTCAACAAAATCGCACGTACAACAAACAGCCGCGTTACAAAATCGGAGCACTCGACAATCACCGCTTCTCTATATTGTTTATCAATATGGTTCATCTTACCTGATTTATACCGAAGGATTTGGTAAGCGACAATTTAATTCGCTGACTCAAAAGGTCAATCTGCGACGACTTAAATGGGGGCAGACATCAGAACTATATACAAGCGAGCGAAGTTTTGCTCTGATTTCAATGAGATTGTGTCCATTTTATATATTTTGTTACATAACAACTCGAGGGCAATAAAGTTAAAAACAAAATCATAGCAATAATCTAGTCCCGATCTCTGACATCAATGGTAGCTGAACTACAATTGTTCGATTTAAATCGATGTTCGTCACATCACTACCGCATACCACCAGATTCAATTACGACTTATTGGCTGGTGTTTGGATAAATGAACCAGAAGTACTGGTAACATACCCAGGAAACGCCGTGATATAACTGGAACATTGTTGAAAGCGGCGTTAAACACCAAAATATCAACTTACTAACATTTATCCACTTCGATTGTCCCTTTCCTTCCCGTTTGTTTTGTGCTCGGTAACGTATTTTCTTAAAGAATATATCATTCTCATTAGAATGGTTTTCCTGTTGTATCAAATTTAAACAAGATTGTGTGATTTCATATGAACATGATTATTCTATAAAATATATTTGCCTGAAACACTTCTTTTGAATCTGAAATTTTAATTTAGTAACTGTTTCAACCTGTGAAGTATTTACATGATATTTTTAGAATTCATTTACTCAATTTTTTAATTGTTACACTTCATATTTTCCCAATAATGAAAATGTTTGGTCCTTTTAATAGCGTTCTTAATTTTATAATACAATTTATGCCATTATTGACTAGCACTAACTGAAAATTAAAGGCTTAAATTGTCTTGGTTTCTTAAAGAAGCGTGGCTTGTTGTGCGCCCCCTGAATAAAAAAACAGGGGAGATCACTTCACGTAATCTGCTGGTAAAAATCCACAATTTGTATGTATATCATAAGTAATCTCCCCTATACCATATATTTTCAATCTGTCATATATTATTATATTTGAAAAAAAACCACGTAATGTTATCATGTGATTTTAAGTGTCTGTGATGTTATAAGCATTTAATAGAGAACAGGTTCAAATTTTATAAAAAAAAAAGGAAAACAACAGGTTTTCTCCCGACAACTGACGGTTCTTTTTTGTCAGGGCATGTACGATTCTTTTTTTTTATTATGAATAATAATTAATGTTTCGTTCTTTCCGAGAAATTGAAAAAAAAGAAAGATAGAAGTCGGGATATCGGGGTTCCTAGGTTTTGTGTTTACCTTGATTATCGTGATAACACGATATTCGTAGAACTGACTATATAGTACTGTTAGTGTGATTCCGTTTTAGGTACAATGTGAGCGTCATTGTTTTGCATGATAGGTATTCTTAAGTGCAAGATAACATGAGATAAGAACATTGTTGATTAACGTGACCTATGTGAATTTACATACATGTACATACATAACAGATCTTATACAAAGTTACCACACCTGGTATATACATACATAACAGATCTTATACAAAGTTACCACACCTGGTATATACATACATAACAGATCTTATACAAAGTTACCACACCTGGTATATACATACATAACAGATCTTATACAAAGTTACCACACCTGGTATATACATACATAACAGATCTTATACAAAGTTACCACACCTGGTATATACATACATAACAGATCTTATACAAAGTTACCACACCTGGTATATACATACATAATAGATATTATACAAAGTTACCACACCTGGTATATACATACATAACAGATATTATACAAAGTTACCACACCTGGTATATACATACATAACAGATCTTATACAAAGTTACCACACCTGGTATATACATACATAACAGATCTTATACAAAGTTACCACACCTGGTATATACGAGGGCAATAAAGTTAAAAACAAAATCATAGCAATAATCTAGTCCCGATCTCTGACATCAATGGTAGCTGAACTACAATTGTTCGATTTAAATCGATGTTCGTCACATCACTACCGCATACCACCAGATTCAATTACGACTTATTGGCTGGTGTTTGGATAAATGAACCAGAAGTACTGGTAACATACCCAGGAAACGCCGTGATATAACTGGAACATTGTTGAAAGCGGCGTTAAACACCAAAATATCAACTTACTAACATTTATCCACTTCGATTGTCCCTTTCCTTCCCGTTTGTTTTGTGCTCGGTAACGTATTTTCTTAAAGAATATATCATTCTCATTAGAATGGTTTTCCTGTTGTATCAAATTTAAACAAGATTGTGTGATTTCATATGAACATGATTATTCTATAAAATATATTTGCCTGAAACACTTCTTTTGAATCTGAAATTTTAATTTAGTAACTGTTTCAACCTGTGAAGTATTTGTAAACATGATATTTTTAGAATTCATTTACTCAATGTTTTAATTGTTACACTTCATATTTTCCCAATAATGAAAATGTTTGGTCCTTTTAATAGCGTTCTTAATTTTATAATACAATTTATGCCATTATTGACTAGCACTAACTGAAAATTAAAGGCTTAAATTGTCTTAGTTTCTTAAAGAAGCGTGGCTTGTTGTGGGCCCCCTGAATAAAAAAACAGGGGAGATCACTTCACGTAATCTGCTGGTAAAAATCCACAATTTGTATGTATATCATAAGTAATCTCCCCTATACCATATATTTTCAATCTGTCATAAATTATTATATTTGAAAAAAAACCACGTAATGTTATCATGTGATTTCAAGTGTCTGTGATGTTATAAGCATTTAATAGAGAACAGGTTCAAATTTTATAAAAAAAAAAAGGAAAACAACAGGTTTTCTCCCGACAACTGACGGTTCTTTTTTGTCAGGGCATGTACGATTCTTTTTTTTTATTATGAATAATAATTAATGTTTCGTTCTTTCCGAGAAATTGAAAAAAAAGAAAGATAGAAGTCGGGATATCGGGGTTCCTAGGTTTTGTGTTTACCTTGATTATCGTGATAACACGATATTCGTAGAACTGACTATATAGTACTGTTAGTGTGATTCCGTTTTAGGTACAATGTGAGCGTCATTGTTTTGCATGATAGGTATTCTTAAGTGCAAGTTAACATGAGATAAGAACATTGTTGATTAACGTGACCTATGTGAATTTACATACATGTACATACATAACAGATCTTATACAAAGTTACCACACCTGGTATATACATACATAACAGATCTTATACAAAGTTACCACACCTGGTATATACATACATAACAGATCTTATACAAAGTTACCACACCTGGTATATACATACATAACAGATCTTATACAAAGTTACCACACCTGGTATATACATACATAACAGATCTTATACAAAGTTACCACACCTGGTATATACATACATAATAGATCTTATACAAAGTTACCACACCTGGTATATACATACATAACATATATTATACAAAGTTACCACACCTGGTATATACATACATAACAGATCTTATACAAAGTTACCACACCTGGTATATACATACATAACAGATCTTATACAAAGTTACCACACCTGGTATATACATACATAACAGATCTTATACAAAGTTACCACACCTGGTATATACATACATAACAGATCTTATACAAAGTTACCACACCTGGTATATACATACATAACAGATCTTATACAAAGTTACCACACCTGGTATATACATACATAACAGATCTTATACAAAGTTACCACACCTGGTATATACATACATAACATATCTTATACAAAGTTACCACACCTGGTATATACATACATAACAGATATTATACAAAGTTACCACACCTGGTATATACATACATAACATATCTTATACAAAGTTACCACACCTGGTATATACATACATAACATATATTATACAAAGTTACCACACCTGGTCCATTGGGTCATCATACAATATATACATACATAACAGATCTTATACAAAGTTACCACACCTGGTCCATTGGGTCATCATACAATATATACATACATAACAGATCTTATACAAAGTTACCACACCTGGTCCATTGGGTTATCATACAATATATACATACATAACAGATATTATACAAAGTTACCACACCTGGTCCATTGGGTTATCATACAATATATACATACATAACAGATCTTATACAAAGTTACCACACCTGGTATATACATACATAACAGATCTTATACAAAGTTACCACACCTGGTCCATTGGGTCATCATACAATATATACATACATAACAGATCTTATACAAAGTTACCACACCTGGTCCATTGGGTCATCATACAATATATACATACATAACAGATCTTATACAAAGTTACCACACCTGGTCCATTGGGTCATCATACAATATATACATACATAACAGATCTTATACAAAGTTACCACACCTGGTCCATTGGGTCATCATACAATATATACATACATAACAGATCTTATACAAAGTTACCACACCTGGTCCATTGGGTCATCATACAATATGTACATAC
>JASEVX010000005.1:26466522-26659022 GCA_031761405.1 Serripes groenlandicus
GTCTATCCTGAGTCCTGGCTTCACTCTTATCTGAGTTAAATTTTCAGTGTAATCTGAGTACCGAAGTCTAAAACATCCATTACAATTAAGTATTTATGTATTCTAATTTAGTATTGCCGACTTGAGTTAACACAGTCAAGAGAACTTATATGTCCAGTTACGTACTCACGGTTTGTGCAGTGTGGGTAGACATGATGGGACTATTTTATTGAATGAATAAAACCCATACACAATTTATAATTTAAATTTAGATTGGTATACCAGGGAACTTTTGAGTTCAATTTGAATAAAAATATAACAGATATTAATTTCATCCAGAAAAGAAATTATTCGCGCACCTACTGGAGATGTAGTGTTCGATCTAAGAACTTGATGTGTAGAGCTGCTGTTACTCAGCGCCGAAACTCGTTCTGGACCAGTCCCAGTCAACATAACCATCCACCCTACCTGAACCGGGCAAAGGACGCAGAACTCTGTGCGAAGGTAAGAATGTCAAAAATATAATATTATATTGAGAATGTTTCTGCAAACATTTGCCGATCAACATATGAGCTGTCGCATGAGAAAACCAACACAATGTATCGATCCAGATCAGACTGCGCATGCTAATCCGGGCAGACATATTCCGTCTCAGGGGGATATAGGTATGGAGGAATTATTCCTGAACCAGAAAATCCATAGCAGGCGAAAAGTGTCTGTTAGTCTGCGCGGCATGCTTTGGCTAATCCGGGTCGATACTTTACGCAGAGTTCACAATGTTGGTTTTCTCATGGGACGGGTCATATTTCTTACATACACTTATTAGACAATTATGTCAACTTGATTCGATTATGAAAGGCCAAACAATATGTATTTACTGATCTGAACATACCCTGCTAAGAAACGCATCTTTCGGCGATAGCTGACTAACGTGGATTTTGACCTAAATGTTAAACAAAGGATCTAGATTGTAGACCAATCAAATGTTGTATTTAATAAATAATATCGAATAAATAAAGGAAATGAAACGTTTTGATTGGTTCATAGTTAAGTTGGCGATCCTACGAGAGACACCAATGAGGTGAAGTTTTAAAATGAAATGTTCTGCATACTAACCTTTAATTGCTTTCCTTAAGAAAAGGCGTGAAAACGTATGAAATATAATATTTAAGAGCAAACTATTAATTATTTTTGAAACATGATAAGTTTTCAGTTATTTATCGTCAGTTGAAACTTATACTTTGTTACATAATACACCTCTTCGGAGCCTCGCCTAATCTCCAGATTAATAAATGTGATACGGTCATGTCGCGCTAGTGTAATGGATGTTGACTTGGATTGCCAAGTAAAAGGTCTGGTTCGCTTCCCGGCAGAGGCAAGCTTTTTTTCCCTCTCTCATTCATATCAAAACCAAAGTATATATATGAACTAAAACATTTATAAACCAAATATTACACATTTCACGTTATTGTTTTCTGTCATTCTAATAAGTAAGATAAAATATCAAATAATATTCGCATGTTCCATTTATTAGTGTTTTCTCATATTGATCGCCGTTTATCTTTTCTTGTTCATGGTCGGCTCATTTCTCCCTTTTTACTGCAGTTGTTAGTTTTGTATCAACCGGCGATCCGAGGCATGTCGGGAAAAAGTTAACATACTCTTTTAACAAGCGTGTGTAAGTATTGTAAGAACAGTGTAGCTAATGATGAGGGTGTGCATTTGTGCAGGTTCAACAAGGTATACATTGTTCACATAAGCCAACTTGTATATAGGTTGTATTTTCAAAATGCATAAAAGACAGTTTGTAGTGGGGTTATTTATATATCTGTATTAAAGCAAAACAAAATAAAACATTTGAATTGTTTTTAATGTAGATCAGAATCAAAGTACAAACTGCCTCGTCACCCCACAAAACAGCTAGTTCAATAATAGAAGAAACGGCTGGGAATCTGAATAGTCCAATTAGTAAAGACAGAATGACCACGTTGATTCGTAGAACTAACGGAATACGTGCCAGACACAGACGGGCTACTGCAACAGAACAGTGTCACGACAAACAACCAGAAACCAACTATCCATCAACAACGCAGAAGTTACTACAACCACCAAGAGAGACGCCCGTAAAGGTAAGATCAATTAATCACCTGATGACAAAAGCTGGCGTTTATATTCAATTGTTGTAATGTTCTGCAATATATATATATGACGATACGTTCACAAAAGAAGGGATCTAGTTAGCATCATTATACAAGAAGGCGGCCTTTTCTGCGAAAGATACACTAATTGACGCCTTGCTATACATTTCTTTTGAAGACATTGTTGTAAGAGTAGAACACAATTCATAACGACCAATTTTCCTTAACCCGTACAATGTTTTAACCTATCTGTCAATATTATAATTAAACTTTTGCAATACTTTTCTTCAACGAATGTTTATATCATGAAAGTATGTACTCGTTTAATTTGGTATGATTTTAATGTGGAAAAATGATCAAATTCCGACGTATGTTTATCAGTCTTTCATTAGTTTAAACCATTGGCGACATTGTAATTTCTGAAAAAAACAATTAGAATATTTGGTCCCACAGACAATGAGGGACATTAGTGATAATTATATTATCTCCCTTGTCAGATAAAGACCAAGGAAGACCAAATAGTTGGTAGGTCCTTTAAGTTGGAAGCCTTTGTCTTTATCGCTATTTCGCAATGAGATATTGCAATTACTCTGTAAAATTAATCATAAATGTGTTAATTAAAGTGATGATTCAAAAGAGAAAATTTACATAGCAGTGTTTAAAGAAAACAAATGTGGAATTACTAATCAATCCAATAACAGTTGACCAAGAAAATGCAATTATAAGTGCACCATCCAGTGCAAAGAAACCAATGATAAAAACAGAGGAAACCAAATGATAGGACCTAGCTAGATGTAGAGAGTATTAAAGGGAGATAACTGACCGATGTCTTCCATACTACCATGTCTTTCTCTGTAACCCCACTACGCAGATTCAATATGAGTCACAATCGACACACGATTTATTTACATGATGATGTGATCATTTGTTAAAGGCTGACCCGTTCGCGTGATGATGTGTTCTTTTGTTACAGGCTGACCCATTTACATGATGATGTGTTCTTTTGTTTCAGGCTGACCCATTTACATGATGATGTGTTATTTTGTTACAGGCTGACCCATTTACATGATGATGTGTTCTTTAATTACAGGCTGACCCATTTACATGATGATATGTTCTTTTGTTTCAGGCTGACACAGACTGTATACGTGGTGGGGAAGAACACAGACCGTTTTAGACGATTGCATGGTGTCTTGAAAATTGTGAAACACCCATTATACTGAGTGACGTTTTCAAAAATGACAAAAAAACTGTATAACTATATTGCTATTTAACATTAAGGAATTGATTAACAATAGAAACACCTTTACGAGTTTTCCTTGTACAACGTGGTATTGATACGATATGTATAGGCTATTCTTATTAACTCTTTCAGCGCCAAAGGCAATATTGAGCTTTTTGCAAACAATGCAGATTCAGGTGAGTCAGCTCGTAACGAGCTGTCTCACCTGAAATCTGCATTGTTTGGCTGTGAGCTATAAAAATATTCCAAAAATCCTATAACATGAAAATAGAGTCGTCCGAGTTTGAACATGGAAGAGTCTACTTTAAACAATTCGGCGCTGAGAGGGTTAACACGGTCCTGGGTAGGAAGCCCCAAACGTTCTCATGCGAAATCATTACGGTTATCAACAGCGTATGGACAAGACTATGTGTAGTATCTTAACGAGGTAGTGTGTGTTTGTCCACACTCTCAAATGAAAACTCCTGTGAACAGACTCGATCGCATTGGTCGAAGATTATTGATATTACTTGAACTTGCTTATTCAAACTCGCTTATGCACACGTTCTCTCTGTCCAAAATGTTTTCAGCCCTTGCTGTTATGATCATGTGAAAGGTCACATGCGTTTAACTTGTTCGCGTCCAAGTATAGTTTGCTAATAGAAGTTCATTGTGGGTGTATTAAATTGACGAGCTTCGTTTTGTGTTGCTAATTTTGTGTTTGTAAATTTCTAAGTAAATATGTAGTTGTTTGTTTACTAGTAAAGATAATGAATCTGAAAATATCCGTGACTTGTTTTGCCTTTTTAATCACGATTTAAGAAATACTTAAGTTGTAAGCATGCACATGATCTGTATGACCACTTCTAGATGTGGTTTTTAGTGACGTGACTTATTTGAACAATGTAACAGACAAATGAACGGCCCTATCTGAAAACAAACCTTATTACATTTGCGAAAAATTAAAGATCCTACGCAGTCTAATCTGTCTCTGCCTTATTCGTCAATTATTCATTGAATGCTTCAACATAATTCATGATTCATTAAATTGACCGTTTACACAGAAGTTGTCTGAAAACAGAACGTAAATGTCTAGTGTGACCGCAGCTTACACTAATGACTGCTCTGCAACTGTGCCAAATGCAGTCGATGTATCCTGAACTATGGATGTTACATGTCTACGATTACGTTTGCGTCCGCCGATAAAGTCACCAGTACCCTTAACCTAAACCACGAGGTGTGTGAAGGTTTTGACGTCGCTGCCAAAGAACCTAGCATTCTTAAAGGGAAACCAGATAGAACATTTCCCAGTAAAGCAGTGCAATTTATTGCTGGACGAACACAAGCCTATACAACAATTTTGAATAAATAATCTGTCAATTTAAAATTGGACTTTATAACATTGCTCGTTTTGTTGTTTTGACATACGCTGCATCAAGTCTGAAAATACTAAATTCATAATATGCTTGTCAGTCAACTAAAACTTGACAGGTGTATGTAAACAAACGCAAAACAGCACGAAATGCACGTGTATTCCGAGTAGAAAACACACAAACAATAACATGAACAGTTAAAAATCGATACAAATCATGTTATTTCTACATTAAAATACTTTATTACTATTATACAACATATTGCACGAAAATATATAAACAATAAATAAACATATAAATTCTTTACGACATTGTAATAAGTCAATACGGACAGAGATATCCAAATCGAAGTATGTTAACATGGAAACCGTGGTTCATTAATATAGAATCTATGACCACAGACATATCTTTCGACACGACCACTACCTGATTTCTAGATTGCATTATAAAGATTATTGATGTTGACCTCATCTAAATTGAAGACAGTAGCATATATAAAAAATACTAAACATCCCAGTTGACTGGATATGCAACAAAAAATTACTTTTAAATAAAAAAAGTCCCATTTTCCATTAGTTGCTATGGTATAATGAGGTGATGGGTTTAGAACCTGTTTATGTAACGGTTTGGCTATAAACCTTTACACTAACCAGACTAAACCTGCCACCTCCCTATGTGATGATAACGGACGAAAACGTTTAGATATAAATCCCTCACCAGCTCTCATCATATTTGGTCTCTGCCAAACTTAGAACTGTCGAAGATACAAATTACATTGATTCATTTGCTGTAAGCTGCAGTTATCTTCGTCGGGAATAATCTTAACTGTCCCATGATGCGAAATGACCAACTGACCAATGCCACTACCCTATTCAGCTGTTTGGGTTTTAACACCCTCCCCTCAGCCGTTCGGGTGTTAACTCCCCTTTATGTTCAACCATACTACCTGATACCTGATAAATCAATCGTAAGGACTTTGATCTCAAGGTCATACTTTAACCTTTTGGATTGGTCCTTTAGACTCATCTACGTCCATATGATTAAATAAGCGTCATTGACGTAATATTGTACATATAAAATAATAATACATATAACGTGGGACTTGACGAATCTCCATGGTGATATGTGGGACACAATATTACCTTTTTCATCTGGACATTAAAGACGAAATATGGTAGACAGCATTAAGATTTCTGGATATATCGTCCTGGCATGGTTTGAACGAGAATCTATGACGATAGGTATGACAACCTATCATCGGATCTAGATTGAAATATCATATCCGTCTGATGTTGGATTTGACGAGTCTCTATGGCGACACGTGGGGCACGTTATGGTCAGTTCTAGCTGGATATATCTCCGTCTGATGTTGGATTTGATGAGATTCTGTGGCTACACGTGGGGCACGTTATGGTCAGCTCTAGTTGGATATATCTCCGTCTGATGTTGAATTTGATGAGTCTCTATGGCGACACGTGGAGCACGTTATGGTCAACTCTAGTTATGGTTAGTTTTGGCTGGATAAATCTCCGTCTGGTATGGGATTTGATGAGTCTCAATGGCGACAGCTGGGGCATATTATGGTCATTTCTATTTGGATATATCTCCGTCGTATGTGGGATTTGATGAGTCTCTATGGCGACACGTGGGGCACGTTATAGTCAGTTCTAGCTGGATATATCTCCGTCTGATGTGGGATTAGATGAGTCTCTATGGCGACACGTGGGACACGGGCGACGTTTACGGGGTAGAGTGGATGTAGAATTTGGACGATATAAATGCACGACACACCTGAAATGTACATCATTACGCAGATATACGTGCGTATATTGGTGTGGCTACATATAACGCGTTTTGTCAGTAGTATCAAATAGACGACTAATATTCTTGGACAGTGGATATTCTGGCCAAAATGTAGGAATGCAAGGGTTTATCTGATTAACATGTGTTAGTTTAGTTTAAAAATTATTTTTTTAATGTCGATTGCGAAAGCAAGCTTTCAGCTTATATTAATTACGCTCGATGTCTATATATGTTCGGATAGGCTACATAATCCATTAGCATGATCTTATTCGAATCCCGTTATGAGTAGGTTCCATCTTTTGGACTTTCCCAAACGCATGGTGCAGGTTCTGACTTAGACTCAAGAAATCAGACACAGTTTGTCTAAGTCAAAGTAGATTAGTGGTTGTAACGTTTGCCCTGTGAACGGTAGACCAATGTTCAATCCCAAATGAGGTTATTCTAAATTTAAGAAATTTGTATCATTGGCTTCGGTCTATTCAGGCCGAGAATTGGGAGGATAGCATAACGACTGATAAAATAAAGCCATCACTGATGACATTTACGAAAATTGCGAACTATTATTGTAAAAGAAGGAAAATGGCTAAAAATATAATTCCAACAAACGAAACACTGTACCTCTCATGTATGATATGATAACAAGGTAAAGGTCGAATTTTCTCATCTTTTTCTCCGATCACGTCCATACATATCCCACAAAACATCGAGGCTTCCCTCAACAGCTGCTGCACATGGAAGCCATGCAGCTGAGCTAGTTCCGGGGCACCCAAGTACATAAATATATCATGAAGGCGGCGACGGCATTCAAGTGTATCCAACTGTAATATAATGTAAAATACACATACCGAGGGCTTGGCGTGAAACGGTTGTAACTATAAACCTATTTTGAAAACCCTGGTTTAGGGGCAATTTTGACCCCTTTGTAAACAATGCAAATTCAGATGCCATTGCTCAGAACGAGCAATGGCACCTAAATTTCCATTGTTTACCAAGAAAAATCATTTAACGCTTATAAAGACTTTATGGCGAGGTGATTAACCTTGGTAAAAACATACCTATTTTAGTTACAACTGTTTCACACCAAGCCCTCGATACAGGCGTGCTGCGGCTGTAGAAAAAGGGCGTATTACATCCCTAGTACAGTGATTGATTGCTTGATTGGGGTTTAACGCCGTTTTTAACAATTTTTCAGTTATATCACGGCTGCCAGTTCTCCTATTCATGCATTTCCTGGTTTTCTGACACCAGTACTCCACACAACAATCGTCCCAAGCAACTGGCTGCTTTTCAACATAGACTTAGCTCATTGGTGGAAGACGAATGACGCATGTCGCATTGACTTTTGTCAATCGTCGGAAAGAAAGGTTGGCCGAGCCGGGATTCGAATTCACAAACCCTGGATTGACAGCCTGCGTCGCTACCGACTGAGCTACCGGGACTCGGCCCTAGTACAGTGATAACATGGTCTTGTCAAAGGCTGCCATGTCCGCCGACAATGGGTTGTTATCTCATTCTTACCATGTAACCGGCCATGTATACGTTTTAGCCTATTTGTGGAAGACGAATGAATCATCTGGGCAATGGATGACCTTGCCGGAGTTAGAACTTATGACCACTCGATACATATTCCTCGTCTAGTTCTAATTTGTATTTTTCACGTAGAATTTATTATCATTTTTCCGCCGTACGCAAATTTCGGCCATTATTCATTTCACGTATCCTTATTTGAAACATAGCCGTTAACATAAACTTAACGATAATACTTATCGGTAACGGAATTATGTGAGGGGTTTAGCAATCTACGGATGGAAAACAATTCCGCAGCACCAGAGGAAATTCTCGGAGCATATCAAAGACGTCGGCGGCATTCATTGTCTTTAGCGGGATGGTTAATGCTAGACTATATCAAAACGCGAGTAAAGCGGAAAGAAACTATGTCTCATGACCGATATCTCGAGTTATTTCGAGTTCAAGGTATCTAACTGATTTACACCGAAAGGTTTGGTACGCGTCAATTTGATTGGCTAACGCAAAAGTCGATCTGGGAAGTTAACCCTTTCCCTCATACGACAATTCTGCAGCAGACGACTTTGAACATATTTTGTCAAAACATAGAAAATCTCCATAATTTAACGGATAACCTATGACTAAAAGTGGAAAACATTGTGGCAAAAGGAGAAATTGCTCGTTAGGAGCAATTTCGTCTTTTGTCACTATGTTTTTAAAAAGCTGTCTGCTGCAGAGGCGTCATAAAGCGTCTATATGAGGGAAAGGGTTAAGGGCTGGTTTTAACTTTTTCAGCGACAATGGCAATATTGAGGTTTTCGCAAACAATACAGAATCAGGTAAGTCAGCTTGTAACGAGCTGTCTCACATGAAATCAGCATTGCTTGCCGTTTAGTTATCAAAATCTGCCTAAATAAATATTACGTGAGAATGTAGACGCCCGATTTGTAAAATGGAAGAGTCTACGTTTTAAAAACAATTCGCAGCTAAAAGAGTTAATTAGAGTGTAGCCATGCTCTGTTTTATGATGTCAAAGCACAATGTTGCAATGCCCCTAACCACCTGACGAAGTTCATGTTATCCCTTGCCGAAATACAACATTTCTGCAGAAGACGAGTGTAATAAACTTCTAGACACAAATATAGAAAAATCTCTTGAAAACATTATGACAAAAGGAGAATTTCTCATTTTGTCAACATGTTTTGAAATGCCATCTGCTGCATTGAAGTCGGAAAGCGTATGTATGTGGGAAAGTGTTAAAACCATATCGACGGCTTTCATGTGTATCAGTCTAGAGTACGACGGAACGGGTTAAACCACGTCGACGGCTTTCATGTGTATCAGTCTAGAGTACGACGGAACGGGTTAAACCATGTCGACGGCTTTCATGTGTATCAGTCTAGAGTACGACGGAAAGTGTTAAAACCATATCGACGGCTTTCATGTGTATCAGTCTAGAGTACGACGGAAAGTGTTAAAACCATATCGACGGCTTTCATGTGTATCAGTCTAGAGTACGACGGAACGGGTTAAACCATATCGACGGCTTTCATGTGTATCAGTCTAGAGTACGACGGAAAGTGTTAAAACCATATCGACGGCTTTCATGTGTATCAGTCTAGAGTACGACGGAAAGTGTTAAAACCATATCGACGGCTTTCATGTGTATCAGTCTAGAGTACGACGGAACGGGTTAAACCATGTCGACGACTTTCATGTGTATCAGTCTAGGGTTAAATGTACATGTACTTGTTTAACATTTAATGCATTCATTGTCTATGTTGTTAGATCGTTTTGTTTTAAGTGGGGGAGAGAGGTTGCGCCGTTTTCAACATTATTTCAGTTATATCAATGCCACCGTTCACTTATGCATGATCCCTTGGTAAGCAATTTAGTACTAGGCTAGAAAATGTGCCTTGCCCAAGGGCACTCCACCATGACCTCCGCGACTGGGGATCCATCCCGTGTCGCCCGTTTTCAAATCCCCGAAGCTAACCACTCGGCCACTGCGTATTCCTTTATTAAATCGTATGGACAAACATAATATTTAATAATATAATATATCATTCTCTTTTGGTACTTTTAAAATGTTCTTAAAGTTCAGATGATCGACTTTGGCGTGGCCATGCACTTTTCAAGTACAGGCATCATTCGTATTTCTTTATTAAAGCGTATGGACAAACATAATATTTTTAAAATAATTGAATATATCCTTCTCTTTTGGTACTTAATGTTCTTAATGTCCAGATGATCGGTTTAGGCGTGGCCTATGCACGTTTCAAGTACATTCATCATGCAGACGCATGTTGACCTCTCTGTAGCAGACGACTTTTGAAAACAATGTGATGAGCATTTCTCAGTTTGCTACAATGTCTTCAATTATATTGGATTTTAATACTTATATTCAAAGTTTTTATATTGTTGCCAAGACGTTTACGAAGTCGTTTGCTGTGTTGTATGCTGGTAAGGGTGAAACAATTTGCATCGACGAAATATTTATGGGGATTCTAAAAGAGTCATAATACTATTAATACATTAATAGTCGTAATGGAATCATAATAATAAATAGAGTAACCTACCTTGGCCCCAATTTCCTGAGATAGTTTTAATGATTTTTCATACAATTCTACAGCCTGAAATATATGGATAACATAAGTATTGTTTGTTGGTGTAATATCGAATGTCTTCATCAGTTTGAAAGCTAAGTTACCGCGAATCATGCTGAAAACTGTATTTTAACTTTTCACGGGCACATTTTAAATAGTCCTCACATCGCTTATTCACTTTGAGGTGTTACGTCGAAAAACGTAAACAAAAACTCTATGATATAAGCATGCAGCACCTGTCTCTGTCTGTCTGTCTCTGTCTCTGCACTCGCGCTATATCGCTCTCTCTCTATCTATCTCTCTCTGTCTGTCTCTGTCTGTCTCTGTCTGTCTCTGTCTTTATCTGTATGTCTATGTCTGTCTATGTCTGTCTCTGTCTCTGTCTGTCTATGTGTCTGTCTCTCTCTCTCTCTCTCTCTCTCTGTCTATCTCTGTCTCTCCATCTTTCTCTTTCTTTCTCTTGTTATCGCTCCCTCTCTCTATGTCTCTGTCTCTCTCTGTCTTTATCTGTGTCTCTCTGTCTCTGTGTCTCTGTCTCTCTGTGTCTGTGTCTCTGTGTGTCTCTGTTTCTCTCTCTACCTCTCTCTCTCTCTCTCTCTCTCTCTCTCCCCCTATTTCTCTCTCTCTCTCTCTCTCTCTCTCTCTCTCTCTCTCTCTCTCTCTCTCTCTCTTTCTCTCTCTCTCTCTCTCTCCCCCCTCTCCCCCCCCCCTCTCTCTCCCACTCTCACCTCTCTCTCGTTATCATTTTATATCCCCATCATCTCTCTCTCCTTTGTTTCTCTCTCTCTCCCTATCTCTCTCTTTGTGTCAACATATCACCAACCAAGCAGTCTATCTTTATATGAGCACTATTATTAGGTTTATGAATAGACATATTTCTGTTTCGGCAGACATCTTAGATATATTAACTATCTGAAACCAACAATTCTACTAACACGCTAAAAAATGAGTCTTCTTCTTCTACCACAAACACAAGTTATGATGATCCCCCTTTATCAAAATAAGAAGAACAAATAATAATGTCTTACGAAAAACGGCATTACGGGGGTTTGGAAACGGCAATCAAAAAACGTATAGTCGACTTATTTTCTATAAGGTTGGAAGAACAAATTTTGCATTGCCTCTGTTCTATTGGAATACCATTAGTAACTGAGACTTTATTTTGAAAATTCCCTTAGGTTGGATTTCGTGTGACATGGCTTATATTTACCTGTTCAAAATCCTGATCACTGTACGCGCACATCGCCATACCTGAGAGAACGTCTAACTGGCATTTCTTGTCGCCGGTCTCCTGGGCGATGGCGTATGCGGATTGATATCGTGGGTATGCACGCTGTAATTGAGTTTAGGACAGGTTATTGTAATATAAACCGTTCCACGAGAAAATCAACATTGTGGACTGCGTAAAGTATCGTCCAAGATCAGCATAAGCATTCCGCGTAGGCTAACTCGGACAGACACTTATCGCCTCCAGCGGATTTTCTGTTTCAGAAATAATTTCTCCTTACCTCTATTCCCCTTAGACGGAATGTGTCGGCCCGGATTAGCCTGCGCGGACTGCCCAGGCTGATCTTGGTCGATACATTTCGCAGATACCATAATATTGATTTTCTCGTGGAACGGCTCATGTAAATCTTAAATACGTACTTACCAGGGAAAACAAAGGGCATACAGTGTATCTCTGTACCTAATGGATTTCTCTGTTTGCTTCTCAATTATTCAATTAAAAGAGCTGTCTCCTGACTTTTAAAAAGTCTTAAAATTAAAGAGATCAACGTTATCTTTTACAACGTAGAAATCAAACCAATAATACGTTAGCAGTAACACGCTTGATATTAAATGACGTCACATTATTGATATAGCTTTACAATTTACATGTACGTAAATGTACATGTAACAATACACTTTCGTGACTGAAAGCGTCACATACACAGATTATAATCAAAATACATGTAACGTGTTAGTTCCGAGAAATTATATTTGTGTACATCAGTCGTGTATATACAATTGAACGATTAGTATGTCTCTACATCGAGTCTGTCGTATGTAGGCCTAGACGACATCGTAGATATCGAAACACAATACATTTCAGAAGAAATTTTACCAAGCGTCTGTGGTAAATGTGTATATACTGCACAGAACAATATCTCATACCACTGATATACTTACAACAGGATGATCTGTATCTTCGCTGGTTACAAATTCACAAAGGTGGGTATTCTTAGCAATTTGATTCTAACTATGTTCTGGTTTACACGTGTTAAGATTAGGAGCAGCACGTCAATCTATTCATTTCAAATTTGCCCAAACCGGTACTGTTAAATATTATCTACACCCGACGTTAACTCTTTCCCACATAAGGCAAATGACTTTTGAAAGTATCTAGGCAAACACATAGTAAAGCTCTATAAATGTAAGTACAATTACTGAAATGGGATGAAAACATTGTGGCAAAAGGAGAAATTGCTCGTTTTGAGCAGTTTCCCCTTTTGTCACAATGTTTTCAAAAGTCGTCCGCCGCAAAGGCGTAGAAAAGCGTCTTTATGTGGGAAAGATTAAAGGGACTGATATGTTTTTCTTAACACATACAATTTTTACGTCAAGGAAAAATATTCGCAAAATAAAATTTTCAAATACACCCTAAAATTGGAAATTAAAGTATGTGATTAAGACCAATGCCTCATTTTGTTAATCAACTAAGTAAGCTTATGTTTGTACGATTCAGCTTTTCCATACACATACTATGTGTATGTGTATGTGAATAGAATTGATTTACTTTATTTAAATATAGTTTTGACTTCAGGCAAATATGTAGCAATGGCGTTGAATGTTTGGAATGTGTGGCCCCTAACACCATGAGATAGTCCCTTTAACCCTTTCCCACATACAACAAATATGCAGAAGACGACTTGGAAAAAACTTGAGGTAAAAAATATAGTAATCCTCTATAAATAAAAGTATAACCATTGACAAAAAAAGTAAATAATGTGGCAATTTCTTTCCAATGTCGTCTGCTGTAGAGGCGTCAGGAAGCATACTGGAGCCGTTCCAAGAGAAAACCAACATTATGGACTCTACGTAATGTATCGACCCAGATCAGCCTGCGCGGTCCGCGCAGGCTAATCCGGGCCGACACATTCCGTCGTTGGAGGGTAGAGGTATAGAGTAATGATTCCTGAAACAGAACATCCAATGTTAGGCGAAAAGTGTCTGTCCGGTAAAGTCTGCGCAGCATGCTTACGCTAATCCGGGTCGATACTTTACGCCGAGTCCACACTGATGGTGTTCTGGTGGAACGCCTCATATATATGTTAGTAAGGGTTAAAACAGTTTTACCTGAAAATTCTGTCTTTCCCTGTGGATTTCTGCAAAGTTGAGTAAGCACCGTGCCTGCACCATTCTGTCACCGAACGATAGGGCTTGTTTCATCGACTCCTGGAATGGTAACATAAAACTCAGTGTATCGCTTCACCTGATATACATATATATAGACAATTTCAAAAGCCGATGTAATAAACGGCAATATTTTTAAAAACATTGTTGAAAAATGAGAAATTCCTCAAATTTTGGGATTGCGTTCCTTTCTGTATCAAACTTAACTTTCCATTTTCATTTAATATCACGTTTATTTTCATCATATTTTATCAATGCAGACAACGCCTAAAATATTAGTTGGCAGTTGCGACATTATAGTAGGTAGTCAATAAAAAGATTAACCCTTTCTCAATTTACCAATCTGCACCAGATGGCTTTGAAAACATCAACTAAGGAAAATATATGAAGAATCTCGATAAAAGAATGTACATTTATTCAATCGAATTTAAAAACAACTTGTACAAAAAAGACGAAATTGCCAATCATGAGAAATTCATCCTTTTGTTAAAATGTTTACGATAGTTATCAGCCGTAGATGCCTCAGAATGCCTATACAAGTGAGAAAGGGTAAACACGCATTTTGAATATTATCTCATGAACGTAAACTGACAACACATATGTTGATATTTTTCGAAGCATCTCAATTTTTGTCGAAACTGGACAAAATGGCGAACAGGTTGATTACTTTATCAGACCTTGCTATAACCTGTCTTAACCCTTTCCCACATACAACAAATCTGCAGCAGACGATTTCGAACATATACCTGCACAAATATAGAAATTCTCTATAAAAGGAAGAATAATTATTTAATAAAGTTGAAAACATTGTGGTAAATGGAGAAATTTGCTCATGATGAGCAATCTCTCCATTTGCCGCAATGTGTTCAAGAGTCGTCTGCTGCAGATGTGCACATTTTTTCAGGTGGGAAAGGGTTAAAGGTTAGTTAGAATACAGACGGACCCAAATTGCAACCGTTAGAAGGAATCGGTTTACTAAGCTTAACCGACATATAGACGCTTTCACACACATCTTCATTAAACGACTTTTGAAAACATTGCGAAACAAAGAAGTACACTATGTATTTCTTATCGATTTCCAATTTCCTATTTTGCCACAATGTTTTCAACTTTATCTAAAGAGCGTTCTTTAATTTATAAAAAATAGAGTTCACATAGTGTTGCATACATGTGTTCAACGTCGCCAGATGCAGATTTGACGTATGTGGGAAAAGGGCAAACTAAATTTACATTCAAGGCGATGATTGATGTTCATGGTAAACGGTTTAGCTGAATGACAGAGCATCATAATGGTATTGCTTTCACCCTGGTATGTTAAGGTCACATTTCGTTCGTTCGCCCTTTCCTTTCTACATACAGGAATTCATGAAACTTACGGCTTTGAGGGCATTAAGGAACAGACCAGGATAACCTTTGTAAATAAACATATCGAGGGCTTGGCGTGAAACGGTTGTAACTAAAACCCTATTTTGAAAACCCTGGTTTAGGGGCAATTTTGACACCTTTGTAAACAATGCAATTTTAGGTGTCATTGCTCATAACGATAAAATACCAATTTTAGTTACGACCGTTTCACACCAAGCCCTCGATAAAGTTATGGAATAGAATTGAAATCATTGTGGCAAATGTAGAAACGTTTGCCACAATTATTTCAAACCCTTCAGCTTCATGCGGATTTATGTGGGAGAATGGGCTAACTGTTTAAACAGTTGATGTTTTACATGTACGGGTCAGAACTACCTAAGTGTGTGAGAGAATGGGTTAACTGTTTAAACAGTTGATGTTTTACATGTACGGGGGGTCAGAACTACCTAAGTGTGTCGGAGAATTGGTTAACTGTTTAAACAGTTGACGTTTTACATGTACGGGTCAGAACTACCTAAGTGTGTGGGAGAATGGGTTAACTGTTTAAACAGTTGATGTTTTACATGTACGGGTCAGAACTACCTAAGTGTGTGGGAGAATGGGTTAACTGTTTAAACAGTAGATGTTTTACATGTACGGGTCAGAACTACCTAAGTGTGTGGGAGAATGGGTTAACTGTTAAAACAGTTGACGTTTTACATGTACGGGTCAGAACTACCTAAGTGTGTGGGAGAATGGGTTAACTGTTTAAACAGTTGACGTTTTACATGTACGGGGGATCAGAACTACCTAAGTGTGTGGGAGAATGGGTTAACTGTTTAAACAGTTGATGTTTTACATGTACGGGTCAGAACTACCTAAGTGTGTGGGAGAATGGGTTAACTGTTTAAACAGTTGATGTTTTACATGTACGGGTCAGAACTACCTAAGTGTGTGGGAGAATGGGTTAACTGTTAAAACAGTTGACGTTTTACATGTACGGGTCAGAACTACGTAAGTGTGTGGGAGAATGGGTTAACTGTTTAAACAGTTGATGTTTTACATGTACGGGTCAGAACTACCTAAGTGTGTGGGAGAATGGGTTAACTGTTTAAACAGTTGATGTTTTACATGTACGGGTCAGAACTACTTAAGTGTGTGGGAGAATGGGTTAACTGTTTAAACAGTTGATGTTTTACATGTACGGGTCAGAACTACCTAAGTGTGTGGGAGAATGGGTTAACTGTTTAAACAGTTGATGTTTTACATGTACGGGTCAGAACTACCTAAGTGTGTGAGAGAATGGGTTAACTGTTTAAACAGTTGATGTTTTACATGTACGGGTCAGAACTACCTAAGTGTGTGGGAGAATGGGTTAACTGTTTAAACAGTTGATGTTTTACATGTACGGGTCTGAACTACCTAAGTGTGTGGGAGAATGGGTAAACTGTTTAAACAGTTGATGTTTTACATGTACGGGTCAGAACTACCTAAGTGTGTGGGAGAATGGGTTAACTGTTTAAACAGTAGATGTTTTACATGTACGGGTCCGAACTACCTAAGTGTGTGAGAGAATGGGTTAACTGTTTAAACAGTTGATGTTTTACATGTACGGGTCAGAACTACCTAAGTGTGTCGGAGAATTGGTTAACTGTTTAAACAGTTGACGTTTTACATGTACGGGTCAGAACTACCTAAGTGTGTGGGAGAATGGGTTAACTGTTTAAACAGTTGACGTTTTACATGTACGAGGGATCAGAACTACCTAAGTGTGTGGGAGAATGGGTTAAATGTTTAGACAGTTGATGTTTTACATGTACGGGTCATAACTACCTAAGTGTGTGGGAGTATGGGTTAACTGTTTAAACAGTTGACGTTTTACATGTACGGGTCAGAACTACCTAAGTGTGTGGGAGAATGGATTAACTGTTTAAACAGTTGACGTTTTACATGTACGGGTCAGAACTACCTAAGTGTGTGGGATAATGGGTTAATTGTTTAAACAGTTGATGTTTTACATGTACGGGTCAGAACTACCTAAGTGTGTGGGAGAATGGGTTAACTGTTTAAACAGTTGATGTTTTACATGTACGGGTCAGAACTACCTAAGTGTGTGAGAGAATGGGTTAACTGTTTAAACAGTTGATGTTTTACATGTACGGGTCAGAACTACCTAAGTGTGTGGGAGAATGGGTTAACTGTTTAAACAGTAGATGTTTTACATGTACGGGTCCGAACTACCTAAGTGTGTGAGAGAATGGGTTAACTGTTTAAACAGTTGATGTTTTACATGTACGGGTTAGAACTACCTAAGTGTGTGGGAAAGGATTGATTGGTTTGGGTTTAATGTCGTTTTCAACAATTAATCAGTCATATCACGCCAGCCAGATTACCTACTGATGTGATTTCTGGCTTTCTCACACCAGTACTCCACACAACACACTTTCCATGCAACTTGCTGTTTTTTTTTTCACATATACTGTTAGCCCATTGGTGGAAGAAGAATGACGCTTGTCACCACAGTGACTTTTGTCAAACATCGGTAAGAATGTTGACCGAGCTGGGGTTCGAACTCAGAACCCCTGGATTGACTGTCTGCGTCGATACCGTCTGAACTACCAGGGCTCGGCATTCTTCAGAGGAGTAAAATGTATATGAAGGAATGTAGCAATATGCCAAATGATATATACAGGTGAAATATGTTTCGGTGTTGTACATGATTACTAAGATGTTGAGAGTAACTATTACATCAATAAATCTCCATTAATCCATCGCAAATCACTCAAGGAAAAAACCCACAGAAAACCGGAATAATGAGGGCGACAAAAAACTAAATGGTAAAAAAATCAAATCTGTATTATTTAAGAGCACCACTTCACTAAACCTGTCGGCAAATCATCAAGTTATGTTCGCGTAATATTGTATGCAAGTTTCTAGTGATATAGTTAGAGAGAGCAAAAGGTGATTGATCGATTGATTGGAGTTTAACGCAGTTTTCAACAACTGTTCAGTCATATCACGGCGGCCAGTTCACCTGCTCATGTGTGTTCTGGCTTTCTCAGACCAGTACATCACGCAACATTCTTTCCAAGCAACTCGCTGCTTTTCCAAATAGACTGTTAGTCCATTGGTGGAAGACGAATGGCGCTTGTCACAGTAACTTTGTCAAACGTCGGAAAGAATATTGGCCGAGCTTGGGTTCGAACCCCATGGAAACAAAATATCGATATTTTGTTTGCAACCGTTCTGGATCTTTAATCACATTGAATGTTTCATTCAGAGTGTATCATTTTCCAATATGTTTTCAACAGGGGTTGTTTTTTTCGTTTATTTAGGTATAGAATATGGATATAGGGATACATGGCACCAAACGCCCTACAAGCGCACCCCCCCCCCCCCCCCCCCCCCGTCACCACCACCCTCACCCCCACCCCCCTCCCAACAGAAAAAAGAGACGCTAACAAAATATCGATACATTTGTTGCAACCGTTCAAGTGATTTGGATTTTTTCAATCATTTCGAATATTCCATTCAGAGTGCAAATTCCGTTCCGCTCCTAAAGCGTTCCAATACTGTTCAAATCACGCTCAATCTCCAATAAAGTTCCAATAAGATTGTCAACTACATGATGTAGTGTAAGAGCATCCCCATCGAGATCGGGAGGTCGCGGGTTCGATACCCGGCCGGGGCATAACAAAGACTTTAAACATGGAAGTAATGGCTGCCCTCGTCGGCGCTCAGGATTGCTCGGTTAGCATTACGACTGACTGGATTGTGTCAGGATAAATGAACCAGTATAACTGGTAACTTACCAAGGAAACACAGTGATATAACTGACAAATTGTTGAATGTGGCGTAAAACACTTTACAATCAATCATGATGTTATCAACTGTACATGGTGAAACCATGATTATTGACGTAGGCAGCATATTGAGTAAATACAGTTTACGTAATCAACTATATCTTCGTTGCACAGTCTTCATTATTTAGATATATAAATAAGTGAAATCATGAAATATCGCAAGACAATTTGATAACATTAGAGGTATAATTTCCCTTTCCAGTACAATCTAAAAATTGATCATGTTTGTTTCATTTTTACTGAGTAGACATACGCCGTAAGCCAAACTTTGTACATTTTCATGACTTTCTATTTACTGTTTTCAACATTTACTGCCAGAATAGTTTTGAACTATTTTTTTTTTTTTTTGTTGTCACAATATTTGCAGAAGTTTCAACATTTCAAAATGCTGATCTCCATCTTGAGCTCACCACCTTTATAACATGTTGCGATTCAATGTTAAATCAGTCCGTGCATTCGTATAGCCTTGACACAAAGTGTCCCTTATTCACGATAACTCTAAGACATGGGTAATCTCAGATATAACCTCTTTAACCCTTTCCCACATACAACAAATCTACAGCAGACGACTTTGAAAATGTCTACTAAAAAATATGGAAAACCTCTATAATTGAAGTAATAATTAATGCAAAAAGTTGAAAACATTGTGGCAAAAGGAGACATTTTTAGCAATACCTGCTTTCGTCACGATGTTTATAAAAGTGGTCTGTTGCACATGCGTCAAAATGCATCTGCAAGTAGAAAGGGTTAACTGGAACCATTTCCTGGGACTGATCTGGGTTTTTTTTTTCAAAACAACGTAGCAGCAGTTCTCATTGCTTATACGAGAGATCAGAACGCCTGCTGTGCTGTTTATTTGATATAAGTTTATTATTTGCTTGCTTTTCTAAATGGACACTTTATAATAAATTAATTACAAAGCTGACAATACATACATGAATTTATCATAAATCCAGTGGAAATGTTATAACCTATCTACTTATCCATTACGAGTTCTAGTTATCACAAGTCCACTGTCAGTAATAACGAATACTTTTCAATATGAGCCGTCCCGCGAAAAAACCTATATTGTGGACTCTGCGTAAAGTATCGCCCCGTATCAGCCTAAGCATGCCGCCCTGGCTTATACGGATATACACTTTTCGCCTCCTGTGGATTTTCTGTTTTATGAATCATTACTCTATACCTCTATCCCCATGAGACGGAATGTGTCGGCCCGGATCAGTCTGCGCGGACAGCGCAGACTGATCCGGGTCGATACATTACGCAGAGGCCATAATTTTGGTTTTCTCACGGAAGGGCTCATATATACATGTAGTAGACCGTAAAAGAGGATTCTAGGTTCAGTATTTCCACAGGATAATGGGTACATGCACGCTTTATAAACACAACATATATTCCCACTTATAACAGATCACCGTATAGCAACGAAAATGCATTTAAACACTCCAATAAATCAGCGAGTTCATCAAGTTATAACGTTATAAAGATATACGTATATCATATTCATGTATTAAGAATTACATATTCCAAATACATATATATATATATATATCAAGTGTTAGTGTGCATTGCTATTTCGGCGCGTCTGCGAGATATACCTTTGAAAGTGTGGCGGGAAATGGAGATGTTACGGTTTGAGTAGTTCTTTTCCTAGTTTAATGATGAATTCGGGCTCATGAAACATTATTATCTATATCTCTTCGGCCTATTTCTCAAATCCTTGATACTCATATTTCCAACTATGAATTCAAAAGAGACATACTACTGATATTAAGATCAGATTGATCATGTTTAAGATGCTGCACTCATTGTGTGTAACTACTTTACCTGTTGTCCTGGCTTTCTCGCACCAGTATTTAACACGATACGGTTATTTACCCATATATTCTATCCTAGGCCGGGGGTGGGAGGCGAATGACGCTTATCATGATGATTTTGGTCAGTCATCGTAAAGCATCAATGACCGAGTCGGGGTTCGAAGCCGCAACCCTCGGATTGGAAGTCATCGACGTTATCGAATAAGATATTCCGACTGTGTTCCATCTGGTTCTCATCTTTATACTAACAGTTTATCTAGTAAAATATATGTAACGTCTGGTTCTCATCTTAACATTAACAATATGTACCGTCTGGTTTCCATCTTAACCTTAACAGTTTATCTAATATAATAAATAATATACCGCCTGGTTCTCATCTTTACATTAACAGTTTATCTGATACAATATATGTACCGCCTGGTTCTCATCTTTACATTAAACAGTTTATCTGATACAATATATGTACCGTACCGTCTGGTTTTCATCTTTACATTAAACAGTTTATCTGATACAATATATGTACCGCCTGGTTCTCATCTTTACATTAAACAGTTTATCTGATAAATATATCTCATATATGTACCGTCTGGTTTTCATCTTTACATTAAACAGTTTATCTGATACAATATATGTACCGTCTGCTTCTCATCTTTGCATTAAACAGTTTATCTGATACAATATATGTACCGTCTGGTTTTCATCTTTACATTAAACAGTTTATCTGATACAATATATGTACCGTCTGCTTCTCATCTTTGCATTAAACAGTTTATCTGATACAATATATGTACCGTCTACTTCTCATCTTTGCATTACTAGTTTATCTGATACAATATATGTACCGTCTGCTTTTCATCTTTACATTAACAGTTTATCTGATACAATATATGCACCGTCTGCTCCTCATCTTTAAATTAAATAGTTTATCTGATACAATATATGTACGGTCTGGTTTTCATCTTTACATTAAATAGTTTATCTGATACAATATATGTACCGTCTGGTTTTCATCTTTACATTAAATAGTTTATCTGATACAATATATGTACCGTCTGCTTCACATCTTTACATTAAATAGTTTATCTGATACAATATATGTACCGTCTGGTTTTCATCTTTACATTAAACAGTTTATCTGATAAAACACATATACCTTATGTTTTTTCACGTTTAAATTAACAGTTTATCTGATACAATATACGAACCGTCTGGTGTTAAAACGTATATGGACCACGATTACATATCCGAAATATGTTAAATGAATTGATCCCTTTCACTCCTAAGCGCTTATAAATGTGAGGGTAAAATTGTAGCATTATGCCGGACTCGGTGGTGTCATGATAAATGGACCAATACTAATGGTAATTAATCTAGGAAAGGCTGTGGTATGACTGAAAACTTGTTGAAAGCGGTGCAAAACAAAACAAAACGCATTCGACAAAACTGCCGCAGATGTCTTTGAAAACAGCTTAGCATAATACTGAATGTATCATAAAAAGAGGAATTATTCATAATAAGCAATGTCTCCCTTTGCCATTCCCTCATATAGACGCTTTCTGACGCCTCTGCAGCAGACGGCTTTTTGAAATCATAGTGACAAAAGAAGAAATTGCTCAAACCGAGCAATTTCTCCTTTTGCCACAATGTTTTCCACTTTTCGTCATAGGTTATCCATTCAATTATAGAGATTTTCTATTTTCTGACAAAATATGTTCAATGCTGCAGAATTGTCGTATCAGGAAAAGGGTTAAAAGTCGCCTGCTTCACTTACGCCAGAATGCGTAAGGTTCAGAACTTAACAATGAAGAGTTGGACAAAAATGCAAAGATAGGAAGGGGGGGTACATTGTTTTATTGTATTAAAGTTCATTTCAAAGAATCGTCTGCTTTGAATGCGTCTAAAGTCGTCTGAATCGTGTTAAATGGTTGAACTACAACCAGACCTGGCCTATCACCCGGTGCTTCTTACTAACCAGAACGTTCTGATTAGGTTTACTCACCGCGGTAATGTTTTTTTAAGACATGTTTGAAATTCTTCTCTTGATAGGCAATTATATAGCTTTAAAGCCTTTATCTAACAATCCGTGTATGAAAAACAATGGGATTCACAATGGGATATCCGTTACCTTGATTGATTTGGGTTGAACGCCGTTTGCAACAATAGGTCAGTCATATCACGGAAGCCAGTGAAAGACAAATAACGCATGTCACAATGACTTATATCAAACGTCGGAATAAAACGTTGGACAATCTGAGATTCGAACTCGCCAATTCAGACGGACAGGCAGACATAGAGAGATAGATAGACAGACATACACAGATAGAAAAATAGAGATACGGAGAGAGATAGAGAGACAGAGAGAGAGAGAGAGAGAGACAGAGAGAGAGAGAGACAGATACATAGAGACAGAGAGAGACAGAGACAGAGACATACAGATAGAGCTCTAGACAGAGAGACAGACACAGACAGAGAGACAGAGACAGAAAGAGAGATAAAGAGAGAGAGAGACAAATAAAGAGAGAGAGAGACAGACAGAGACAGAGACAGAGACAGAGACAGAGAGAGAGAGACAGAGAGACAGAGAGAGACAGAGAGATAAAAGAGAGAGAGAGAGAGAGAGAGAGAGAGAGAGAGAGAGAGAGAGAGAGAGAGAGAGAGAGAGAGAGAGAGAGAGAGAGAGAGAGAGAGAGAGAGAGAGAGAGAGAGAGAGAGAGAGAGAGAAATTGACAGCGGATCACTCATTACACATTGATACATACGTTACGAACATTAAAAACCTATTGCGACTACATGAACTTTCATTTCAATTTTGGTCATCATTACTCGGATATATAAATAAGATCGAATGTTACGCCAAACGCAACGTCTATTTGAGTCAAGTATCTAGGAAAAGCCGTTTTTTCGTCAGTATTTAAGTTATAAGACAGCGATAATTCATTTGCCCATGATATGAGCCGTTCCACGAAAAAAGCAACATTATGGGCTCTTCGTAATGTATCGACCCAGATCAGTCTGTGCAATTCCGTCTCATGGGCATAGATGTGTAGAGTAATGATTCCTTAACCAGAAAATCCACAGGAGGCGAAAAGTGTCTTTCCCCGGCAATCTTAGGTTGATACTTTACGCAGAGTCCACAATGTTGGTTTTCTCGTGGAACGCCTCATATCTTGTTTACTAAACAATAACCTAGCACTGTACCATGACGGCGAACCTTAGTCAACCGGTTTGAAATCATGTTCGTAAACCACTCGGTTCCCGCAAACTACAGTTAGTGTGGTAGTTCCGGATCACTGGTAGTTCCGGATCAGATTATTGTCTTTTAATAAAACATCCACAGAAGTAATGTTTACAAAATAATATACTTTGTATATCTAGAAAATTCAATCAATTTCCATTGAAAATCTATTGTTCCTTTTTAAAATCGCTGTTGTTTTTCTCGAAATTCATGCAGTCGTAAAATGTACGCAGGCGACATTTTAAAGGGACTGAAATCCAAATGGCACGAAAAAAAAAAAAAAAAAGAATTCGCCCTAAATGTTATTCTTTATGTTATCCAAGTAAAACCAGGGTAGAAAATGTATCGTTTTTTATCAATAAAGTGAACTTGAGTCGTTTTCAATTGTCCCGATGAAGGGGTTTCCTATTTAAAAATACCACGGAATCCTTCAGACGGGCACCTTGCAACGATCACGTGATATAACTATATAACGGTTCACTCTGTTATACACAATTTACACGTTTGGCGGAGTCGAACGACAGTAATCATAGAGATTTGTTTGTGATTGCATGAGCTCCTCGTGATTTTGCATAAACCTTCATGGTATAAAAATGTTTCATTTAATGCGCATGCGTCCTATCGGTCATGTGACGACTCTTTAATTCACGTGACGACTTTTCAAGTCACGTGATGAATGAGATTAAAAGCATCGAAAGCTATTTATAAACTTACCCCGTTACTGACAAAGTAGAATTTGCGATGGAAAAAGTATCGAAAACAAGAAAATTTCACCGATTATAGGGGTATGTAATATGTCAGTTATCATATTTTAATACCCCAAATACAAAAATAACACTTATTTGTTCTTAAAATTGGAAATTTTATTTTTGTTCGACAGTTGGGTATCTGGAGTTCAGTCGCTTTAACAACACACCATTTATCGAAAAACGCTTTCCGTAAATCAAAGACAATAAATTCATACATTTGCACGATAAATTTTGGAAAATGTGGTATGAATTTGTTTTTCTATGCTTAATTTTAGTTTCTGGAAAGGAGATTTTGTGAAGATGGAGATTATCTGGAGAAAATGATGTTAATGCATCATCCTGTATATATGTCAGTTTCGGATCAGCTGATAATATTTCTTACTATTCTTCTTTTTTGTATGTGGGAAAGGGTTAAAATTATTATTTTTCAGGGGAGTGTTGCATTTGAACAAAGGTTATAAAAGGTAGTTGCATTAGCAGCATAATTTTTATCGTCTTTCGATTGTCGTCTGCTGCAGATTTGTATGTATTTGGGATAGGATTAAGAGACGTACCTCGCATATCTCTAGTGCTTCACCGAGCCTCCCTAATTTTGAATATACCACAGCCATATCGACAGCTATACGGCGTTGATATTTCACACTCGGATGATCTGACGTAAACAGTCGGGCAATCTCTGAGGCTCGGACATAATGCTGCAGGGCTGTAACAAAGTCCTTTAAAGTGACAAACAGTTGTCCAAGTCCCATATACACGCGGCATTCCAACACAGTGTCACATATTACCCTAGCAACGTGCGACGCCTTGTCATAATGTTTTAAACACATTCTTATGTTACTTAGTCCGTATGAATTGTTAGCTAAACACAGGTGAGCATAACCGGTCAAAGCTGTGACGTTTTCACTTTCATTTTGCAAGCTTTTCATGCACAAGGAATTCGATGTTTTAAAATCACCAAGACGCTCGTACGCACGTGCCATATTAAACGTAGCCTCGTTTCGAAATTTTGTCATTTGTAGATTTCCACTGAGTACGAGCTGTCGTTTGGCACAAGATAACACTTCATGATACCGACCAAGTTCAAGGTTAGCCAAACACAAGTAACCGAGAACCTGTCCTCTTCTTTCTGGAACCTCTGATAAGCCTCTGACAGTTCCAATAAAGCCTCTGCGAAGCTCTGATGATTGTATAGGGTTACTCCGCGGTCCGCATGTCTCTTGGCGATTCTTTGACCCATTGTTGTATTGTAACCTTGATCGAAATATACGTCCCGATGAGCGTATACGTTTACGACTTCACTGAAATGGCTTCAACACATGCATCTCAGGTTTATAGTGCTATAGAATATTGATCCCTGAAATAAAAAAAATCCACATTCAGCGAATTTTGCATTGATGTTGTTTGCGTTCTGTATTACACAAACATGACTGATTGTTTGGTGTTTTACGCCGCTTTCAGCATTGTTTAAGTTATATCACGGCGTTTCCTGTGTAAGTTACTAGTCCATTACCCTAACACCAGTCCTCTCATAAACATATGATATGATCAAGTACTTTGTATTTCCGGAAAAGCACAAGCCAAAACCGCAAACGTTTCCAGTAATTTCTCAAATGCTCATAATAATCCATTAGGTTACCCATTAGATCACACCTTTTAAAACTTTCTCATGTGGAACACCCTATATTATTGAAAAGAGTTACCTCTAAGCTTTAAAACAAACCAAAGAAAATGAAGGGGGGGATGTCATGAATGATGCAAGAAAGAATTCACCTTGCGAAAATGGTTACCGTCATTTTGGACCAAATCGGGCCCGGACGAAACCGGTTCTTCACAGCCTCTACTTTCACTTTCAATCAAGGTCAAAATACAAAGAAAATCAAATAAATCATTTCCAGTGCATCTTATATACATTTACCATGCATTTCAACTCAATGTCACGAATTCAATGCATTCTGGTGATGGTATACCACTCATTTCACGTTATGATCATTTCTTCCTTTGTCGAAGTGTTTTCAACAGCCGTCTGCTGCAGAAGTATCAACATGCATGTGTAAGTGATGAAAGGGTTATGTTTATGTATTCGTTTTGTTGACGATTTACCTGGCATACCGTAACGTCGCACCTTATGTCCTCATGTTAGTCACCGGTACTATATTTTAATTAGGTTTTTAGAATTCACATGGGAGGACAAGTTGTGTTTTGGATAAACTGAATTTAATTGTTTCTAAAACATTACGGTTATGATTGTTTAAAAACGCTAAGTCATGATACATTTGAAAAAGGAATGCTTTAAGTGTGTGTTTCATTAAACTTGTTTGTCAGTGTATTTCAAGCTACTTACGATTATTTGCTCGTCCCTGATTCGACTTGCAGCAGACGCTATGTTACAGTACCATTACAATATCAGCATTAAATAACGTCGATTTCTCTTGTTAATAGTTACTCAACATTATTGAACGTTATATTCAATTTCAATGAGATGTCTTTATGTGTGCAGATTGCATGAAACGTTAAAGGATATATCTCTTAAATAGTTAAAGTGAATCAACGACTTAAATCATTTTATTAGGCACAACATATATCACTTACATGAACTAATATATATTTTGTTGTTATCTCTCCAATGCACTGCTGTTTATATAAACAGGCATACTTTGCTTGATCTCTCATCCCATTCCGACGATGTCACAATGACTCGATCTTCACAAGAGTTGAAAACTTCCTAAGATTCTCAATTACCTAATACTACATCCTAAAATGATTAAATATAGGTGATTTAAGATGTTCATTTGGCTTGAAACTCTGCTAAACAATGATAAATCTTTTTTTTCGCACACTATTAAATTCGTACTTGTTACTTTTTAAACTGCCATTTTTTAGGACTCGCAACTGCCATTTTGCTTATATTCTATGCACCAATGTCACAAAAGCGCTCATTTAAATAAAATATTTTTGTTTTTTTTGTTGCTTTTTTCATCAATTAAAACGGATTTAGAAAATATAATTATGAATATACATGTTTACATGTACATATTGTACTATTTTGGTTTGTAATACAGTTTTAAATTAGGCTTTAATGCATACAACAATATAGCTTTTCAATATTGCTTTAAACATGGAAAGGTTTTAAAGGATTGTTACTGCATGTAAAAACAAAACTGTCTTGTTTGTGGTTAAATTATTAAATAATACAACAAATCCTGGAATTAGTTCTTAATGAAAGCACTGTGTGTATATTTAAAATAAAACAATACAATACAATAGTTTATTTGCGTAATTAGGCCTCCGGCCCTCAATACATACATATTATATTGAATTTAACTTACAATGTAGCAATGTGCAATGTGCATAAGTAAACGTCTTCAAAAAGCATTGAAACATAAAGGCCTACTGTTTGAATAACTACTGGATTTTCATTTTGAAGAAGACAATAACAATTCTGTAAGCTTGGTAAAGCATTAAACCACGTATTTAGATACAAATCTCTTATAATCTTAATCTTTTCACAATTAAAAATGGCATGAAATTCATCCTTGATCACTAAGACATCATTTCGCATAAAGCAATAAAAACAAATTCGATTTTCTCTTTCAATATTAAAATGACGACCAAGCTAAACGTAAAGTTTGTGGCTTGAGCATCTAACACGCGACAGAGAACGTTTATAGTAGGGTATGATGTCTAAATTTAAATACCTTTCTACATTTTATAATGTTCTAACATTTGTGTACAAATCACACCTTGAAGAAGTATTTATATCATTATGAATGTCAAGACTGTTCCGGCATCAACTTTCTCTTGTAATATTATTGTAAAGCGAACAGATAGTTCAGATAATGCGAGATAATTCGGCCACCTAATGACTTCTGTTAGGATAATCGGGAAACGGCGCTTGTTTTTATAGGTTTATCTGCCTTGCAAACATGAACATTAAACACTCAAAGCGTAGACATTTACCCGGTTGAGCACCAAAAGCAATTCCTCCGTTTATCACTACATTTCTTTCGTCCGTAACAGAGTTGAGAGGTGATATATCTATGTTTGCCATTCTCTTCTTGGAAATCGCAACCATAGTATAAAAGCTTAAATAATGAACTCGTGTTTAATTTAGCAAGCATATACACATCAAGGATTTGAAAATAACCAGCTATAACCGAAGCTTGACAATACATTCGTACTTTGTTATACAGATGTCCATAATATTTGCAATCAATATAATTCACAATAAGCCTTAAAATTCGTACAGGCGAATCTGTGTTTATGTTGTTGGCTTCTCCTTATGTATTTATTCTAAGTAAAAACAGGTGCCATAACATGTCAAAAATAAAGCATGCGATACCAATTTCTGGATATCAGCGAAGTAAGAAGGGTTTACTAAAGAGCCAGATGTAAAGTCAAGTGGAAAATGCATTAGATGCTGTGATTTTATCACAATATTTTTCTACGTTTTCTTTGCTTATCACGCTATTACAATTAATCTTGTGCCAATATCTCATTTTTCAATTCGCATTAGTCGCTTTATTTATTGTTTACAAATTTGGTAAATATGATGATTATGTTACAATTATTTTAGCTTTTTTTTTTAAAGATAAAATGATTAAAAATTATAAACTTATTCAAACATCAACATATTCAGTCTAACTTAATTCTAAAATAACCTACCTACCTTATCCCCATAATCTTATTTCGTTCTGTAATGCACATGCATGCATTTGTAAAGAGCTAGAGGAACTATTTAATATACACACGATATAAATTCCTCCATAGAATAAACAATTATGAACACATAACTTCCATTTGGTCTGAATCATCAGCCCGAACACTTCATAAGAAACTAAAACCGCATCCCTCGTCTACAAGAATAGATTTTCTAAACACATAAACTCCACCACAGCCGGCTTTCATATATTTTACAAGGTAACCCTTACCTTCAATGGGCCAAGAAAATACCGGTGTAAAGCAAGCGTTGGTTCACTATATTTGTATATTGATACGTCTTGACATTCAACGAAACCATTATGTGAGATGATTCTTAGACAAAGGATTTAGACGTCAAAATATCAATTTTCGAGAAATTGAAATATTGCCTGTAAATATGTCCAGATGCCCGTGCAACCCTTATCCACTTTGAAATTGGTAATATATCTTTTCACACATTTGATTGACCCTTATTCACATACAGACGCTTTCTGACAGCTCTGCAGCAGACGACTTTTGAAAACGTTGTGGCAAAAGAAGAAATTGCTCAAAACGAGCAATTTGCTCCTTTTGCCACAATGTTTTCAACTTCTTTCAGCAATATAACTTTCATGTGTAGAGATATCCCAACATTTTGTATAGATGATCTCAAAGTCGTCTGCTGCGGATTTGGTTGTATGTGGGAAAGGGTTAAATACCAGCTAGAGGTCTAATATGTTCCAGTACTAATGTATAGAATCAGAAGATATCCATAATGGAAGACAATCCTGTGAATTAATGTGCCTTTCTATGTAATGTTTATGTTTCAGGACTGTCACTCGATGCATTTACGTTAAACCGCATTTCCCACCTACAGACGCCTCTGTAGAAGAAAACGTTTGAAAACATTGTGACGAAAGGAGAAAATGACTGTAATGAGCAGTATCCCCTTTTGTCAAATTGTTTTTCAACACTTTCATAACATTATCCTTTCATTATAGAGACTTTATTTTCTACCGAAATGTTTTCAAAGTCGTCTGCTGCAGAATTGTCGTATGTGGGAAATGGTTAAGGCTGCTTTAAAACATCGCCGAACTCATATTCATGAAGTACACCATCTTTACCTCGTAGTCCGTTTAACATTTACCTGATAGTTCAGCTATGCATCCATCCATACACTATCTGAAACAACATGAAAGAACAGAACAAAAGCAGAATTAAGAACGAAATGAGCCGTCCCACGAGAAAACTAACATTGCGTAATGTATCGACCCGGATTAGCTTAAGCATGCCGCACAGGCTAACCCGGACAGATACTTTTCGCCTCATGCGGATTTTCTGTTTCAGGAATCATTACTCTATACCTCTATCCCCCTGAGACGGAATGTGTCGGCCCGAATTAGCCTACGCGGATTGCGCAGGCTGATCTGGATCGATACATTTCGCAAAGTCCATAATGTTTGTTTTCTCGCGGGACGGCCCATATGTAAAAGAACATCTAGTCAAAAATCTGTCAAATCTCTATAAACGAACGTTTATTTTTTTAATAGGGTTGAAAACATTGTGATGACAACCAGAGAAATTTCTCGTTATAAGCAATTTCTCCTTTTCACCACAATGTTTTCTAAAGTGATCTGCTGCAGATGCCTCAAAATGCATCGACATGTTGGAAAGAGTTTAAATAATTAAATCAGGTTTTCGTTTGTCGTGTTTACAGATGTTTCCTACATCACGCCTTTGTAGCAACGCCCTGTTCCTGAGCATAGTTAAATAAAAAGTGGACAGTTAGTTATTGAAACTGTTACAGATTGGCTACATGTACGTCAAAAGGCTTGAATATTCTAACCAGGTTTTTTTGTGTGGCGTGTTTACACATATTTTTTTCGTATCTACAGAATACAGCACGCGTTTATAATTACCCTCTGTACCTGAACCGATAGCTCAGCGAAATAAAAAATGGACAGTCAGAAACGGGGTCAAGTAGCGCCTGGATTTTACTGGGAACTACTTCAACATGAAATAAAACAAAATCCCCGCGACTAGACTAGCTCCAATCTCTCATCAAAATCAGAACAAATACTAAGTTGTACGTGCTTTGGATCTGACTACCCCGTATATATATATAAAGGGTCGTCTCGATTTACCTAATACCCTTTCCCACATGTACATGTATATGACAATTATGCAGCAGACGACTTTGAACATATTTTGTCAAAAACTAGGAAAAATCTCTATAATTGAATGGATAACCTATTACTAAAAGTGGGAAACATTGTGGCAAAGGGAGAAATTGCTCGTTTTGAGCAATTTCTTCTTTTGTCACTATGTTTTCAAAAAGCCATCTGCTGCAGAGGCGACAGAAAGCGTCTATATGAGGGAAATGGTTAAAGACTCGGGCTCGGTTGATATGTCCAATGTAATCGCACGATACAATAAACGCAATCATCGCTTCTTTATATATCGTTTAGTTATATGTTTCATCTCACCTGTTTTATACCGCAAGTTTTGGTAAGCGAACATTTGATTGGCTGTTGCAAAGGTCAATCTAAGACGACCTGTATGGGGCAGTCATCAGCTCTATATATGAGCTAGCGAAGTTTTAATGAGATTGGACTAGCTCTTGACCAAAATGGCGTTACCTCGGAGTTCGACCAGATGTGAATTATTATAAGACAGTGTTCTAAACAATTGAGCGCTCCCGCGAGAAAACCAACATTGTGGACTCTGCGTAAGGTATCGACCCGGATCAGCCTAAGCATGGCGCGCAGACTAACCCGGACAGATACTTTTCGCCTACTGTGGATTACACCCCTTAAACGGACGGAATGTGTCGGCCCGGATTAGCCTGCGCGGGCTGATCTAGGTCAATACATTATGCAGAGTCGATAATATTGGGTTTCTCGTTATTGGGCTCACATGTCAATGCTTGTATAGCAACAAATGTTGAACGTACTAAAAGAGCGTTACGGGAAGGGTCAAACTTCCTCAATAGATCGTTTCTTACCTTTCCAAAATGTTCCCAAAACCTCCGAGACTAAAGTATTTGTAATATATATATTAAACTTATCAAACTTGTCAAAATGATACTTATTGCCCTATCCGATATATTATGAGAACTGTTTCCGAACGAAAGTGCACTCTTAACCCTTAACAAATTCGCAGCAGATGACTTTGAAAACATAGTGACAACAACCTGAAAAATCTCCATAAAAGATAGCCTAATTGTTAAATAAAGTTGAAAACATTTTGACCAAAGGAGCAATTTCACCTTTGGCCACAATGTTTTCAAAAGTCGTCTGCTGCTATTGCGTCAACATACGTCTGCAGGTGGGAAAGGGTTAAATAGTAATAATTATGTTGCGGCAAAGTGTTCCTTCTATTGCAAAACAGTCTTTAAAGAACGTCGCTGCAGATGCGTCAGAACTCGTCTGCAAGTCGAAAAGGGTAAACATAATTCACCTTTATTTTATTATACATCACAACTTTAATAACTCATACCTTATATATTTACGCCAATCCCCATTTCTTATCATAAACCTTTCACGTTCACAGACGCTTTCTGATGACTCAGTAGCAGATTATTTTTGAAACCATTGTGGCAAACGGAGAAATTGCTCATAATGAGAATATATTCCAGTAAAAATGTGCCAAAGTGTGACTGGAATGTATTACGGTGATGTATTGAAGCAAATGTACAAAGATATTCGACTGTTGCATTACAATGATACGGTGCACATTTCTAGTATATTGAAATAATAGGAAGTTTCTGAGCTACCACTTCCTCCTTTTACCCTAGAGCTGATACCATGTGATTTCCATTTCCTTCCAAAAATTGAACAAGACGTTCTTTGTGGTCGTAGATATATATATCGCATCTGCTGTTCGTCATTACTTCCTGACACTTAGAATTACATATGCATTTTTAACCATGTAGAGTCATTTGTAGATAATGAAAAACTGCACGTCTCGATTAGAAATGGTAAGAATCCTCCAGAAACAGTAAATTCCGAACATCTTTCGTTCATATGTTTTATATTATATTTTAATGTTTTCAAATTAGGTGAGTCTACAAAATAACATACTAGGTAATAATCTAGTAATAAACATTTTTTTTTTAAAATAGCAACGTTTAGTAGATTTAGAAATCAATGTGTTTCAAAAACTATTTGTAGACACTATAATGTATAGTCGGTAAATGTAAGTGATCAAGTTTTAAAACAGTCACATAAAAAGTATAACGATATAGGTTAACTAATTTCATGGAAAATCCTTATTTTAGATAATCTCGAGCAGCGATAATTCAGTCTGTAACGACATGCGCTATCAATCAAAGAATCGTGAATTCGATTCCTGGGTTAGCCATCGATGATGGACTAATTCACTGTCACCATCGGCTACCGATATGCTTATTTAGGAAGAAAGCCTGTGTTGTCTGGTGGGGGATGATTTTTGGAGTACTTGTATCAGATAGCCAACAGACGCGTACATGTAGCTCCCTTTAGGCTCTGTAGGCACGTGCCCTACACATTTTTTTCTCAAAATGCCCCTGTGCGATAGACATCTGCGTCATGTTTCGACCAGATCAGCCTGCGCTGTCCGCGCAGACTGATCCGGCCGACACATTCCGTCTTAGGGGGATAGTGATTCCTGAAACAGGAAATCCACAGGAGGCGAAAAGTGTCTATCCGGGTAGGCCTGTGTGGCATGCTTAGGCTGATACGGGTCGATACTTTAATAAATCAATCAATAATGTATGTTGGTTGACGTAACTAGAAATCGAAGCCATTGTAGTTACGACATGTGAATAAACACCGGAGCAAGCCTACACGTGGCCTGATCCTTTAATTACAATACAATTAGCACGCTTATAATGAGAGGGCTAAATCATGTAGCTTGTTCTTCCTCAAAGCACATACTTGTAATTAAATGTACATTTGCGTATATCAATTTCCAAAACGTAAATTAGATGAATCAGGGTTAATATTATTATGGGAAAATCAATCAAATATAAAAATTGAATTGCAGCCAATCAAGTATTATATTATAAAAACATATGCGAAATGGTATAGAACTATAAATAACTCACCAAGGTTAGAGTCATATTGCCTATTCAAGCATTCGGTAGCTCTTGAAAAATACTTACAAGTGATTAAAGTACCAAAATATAGAACAGCATTAGCAAGATTTAGAACGTCATCGCATACTTTAGCTATAGAACAAGGAAGATTTACGAATAACCCTCGTAGCACTCGAATCTGTAAAAATTGTCATTTTAATTAAATAGAATCAGAATATCATTTCCTTCTTATATGTCCAAAATACAAAGACTTAAGAGTGAAATTTTTGAAAAGGTATTATTTCACATGGCCAACGACACAAACATTTATAAATCTCATGTCTGAAACATGTAAAACAACTATAAGCGGATTAAGTAGATTTATTTATGAGGCAATGTTAATCAGAACTTAAAATGTATCCACCTACAATCACCACTACTTTGCTCTTCCGAAAAATGTATTTTTTCCTTTACGAAATTCATGTCTTTGTGTTAAACTGTTTTTGCTTTAAACATGTTTAAACATGTTAAAAACTACGAACAAACAACATGAACAGAGCAGAACTGAACACCTTTATTAACGTATACATATAAATGTATCTTGTTACAAACAAAACATATTTACATAATATTTTTGTAAATAAGATCTTCCAACGGGAAGAAAGTCAATAATACAACACGTTATATCTTTAACTCTCTTTAATTATTTAGTAAAACACGCATTAACCCTTTCCCTCATACGACAATTCTGCAGCAGACGACTTTGAACATATTTTATTAAATAATGGAAAATCTCTATAATTCTTTGGATCACCTATGACTTAAAGTGGAAAACATTGTGACAAAAGGAGAAATTGCACGTTTTGTGCAATTTCTTCTTTTGTTACTATGTTTTCAAAAAGCCGTCTGCTGCAGAGGCGTCAGAAAGCGTCTATATGAGGGAAAGGGTTAATAGCATGTGATCAACAAAAGATACAGACACGTTTTGTTTTCTGTCAAAAAGTTCAGAGGAAATACCGGACAGACACGAATCGCCTCCTGTGGATTTTCTGTTTCATGAATCATTACTCTATACCTCTATTCCCCTGCGACGGAATGTGTCGGCCCAGATCAGTCTGCGCGGACCACGCAGGCTGATCTGTTCGATACATTACGCAGAGGCCATAATGTTTGTTTTTTTCGCGGGACGGCTCAAATTTATAGATTTATAATAACACATCGATATCAGATGGAGCTGATCTCAAAACACGTACAATTTAAGGGTTTCATGTCTGTATAGAGGATATATTGTAATCGTTATTGCAAAACTAGCTCGTCCAGCATATTTATTACCAATATGGGTTTTATCAGACGACTCATACAATTTCCCTTATTTTTGCCATGGACTAAGCATTCCTCGTGGTCACTTTCCCCCGCCCCATACTACACGATAGGACTATATGTATGTTTGTAATGAATACATGTTAGTATCTTTCTACAGAACTTATAGAAAGCAAGCTCAGTTGAAATGACTGATAGGTCGAGAACAAGGAGAAACACGTGGTATTTGCTTGAAACAGAATGACCTTGACATTTGGAAAGTTGTTTTCAGAAAACTAAATGAACGCAGACTTTGAATACATAACTCGGTCCTCTTATCTTAGAGATAGGTAGACACCGCCTCGGTGATGAAGTGGTAGAGCGTCCACCTCGGTGGTGAAGTGGTAGAGCGTCCGCCTCGGTGGTGAAGTGGTAGAGCGTCCGCCTCGGTTGTGAAGTGGTAGAGCGTCCGCCTCGGTGGTGAAGTGGTAGAGCGTCCGCCTCGGTGGTGAAGTGGTAGAGCGTCCGCCTCGGTGGTGAAGTGGTAGAGCGTCCGCCTCGGTGGTGAAGTGGTAGATCGTCCGCCTCGGTGGTGTAGTGGTAGAGCGTCCGCCTCGGTGGTGTAGAGACGGCTTTTGAAAAGAATTTGACAAAAAAAGAAATTGCTCAATTTTTTTTCAGTAATTTTACCTTCATTTATGGCCGGTTTCCATGTTTTAGCCTAAATGTTTTCAAAGTAGTCTGCTGCAAATTTGCTGTATGTGGGAAAGGGTTAAGGTACCGTATGTACCCTATTACAGTGGATTAAATGGTGTGTTCCGAATCTGTGGTCAATTAATTATCACAATACTGTATGTGTTAGTGCAAATTAAAAAAAAAAATTCTTTTCAATGCCTAATTTAACGTGTGCTTTGTGTGATTTTAAAAATTAGTTCTTCCGATGCCCGCGTTAACTGGGCATAGAGATCTCATTAGCAATTAATTAACCCTTTCCCAAATATAATACCGGTCAGGTTTTGTTAAAAGGTCTCTAAAAAAAACATATTCTTACATAATAGAGTCGATAGCATTGTGGAAAAAGCCGTCTACTACAGATGCGAAAAAAAAAATCATCTGAATCATATGAGAAAGGGTAAACGCATTATAAGAAGCCTTCTAGGATATGTGATGTCAATGATAGATCGGTAAACAAATCAAATATGTTTGGTGAAAGAAAGTGTAAACCGAATTGTGGCCAACACTCATTAATGATCATTATGGTTTCCATGGTAACATGTAATCTTCGTAACAGTTCCGGGTTGTGTTCAATTAACTTTTGAAGTTCACACAGTGGATAGGAAATGGAAACTTAGGGTTTATAAAATCCTTTAATCATTTCCATCAAAGAGCAACAATCTTCCCGGAAATGGAGGCTGGCATCAGTCAGGAAATCATTTGATGTTCTTAGTTTTCTTTGTTTTCTTATTTTACTTTGAACAGTTTGTCGGTAAATTAAATATTTTCACCTAACATCGATGGCATTTGACCCCAGCAGGCGATATTAAAACAAAAACATTGTGAAAAAATGAGAAATTGTTTAAAACGATATATGTCTCCCGTTTTGTCATAATGTTAAACATTCTGTTATAATTTCTTATTCGGAAATTCCAACTAATCTATCACCTGAGACGCTTTCAAAGTTAACGACTCAGGTAATTATCCGGTATATATTCCCGCTAGGAAACCAACTTACTCAGTAAGATATTCTAAAACCGGGGGCTTAACATATTCATTGATGCCTTATTAAAGTATACTTTGAAAACGTGAACATAATACTACACTCTAGGAATTGAAAATATTTTGGGAAAGGAGTAATCGTTCACTTTAATTAATACGAAAAAACCCCATGAATGGGTTTTTTCGCTTATAGTTAACAGGTGTGAGATTTTTTTTTTTTTTTTTTTTCAATAACCCATGAAGCTTTCTGAAATGAAACTGGAAAAATCCATGGGGGCCGCCATTTTGGATATGTATAAAAGGCAGACGTAAAACACAGATTGAAAATTATTGTCGTCTTTTTAATCATTTTTTTAAATCGGTATTTTGGGTATGTATAAGATGAGCAGAAAAACACGGATTGAAAATTATTGTCGTCTTTTTAATCATTTTTTTTTAAATGTATATTTTGGGTATGTATAAAATGAGCGGAAAAACACGGATTAAAAATTATTGTCGTCTTTTTAATCATTTTTTAAATCGGTATTTTGGGTATGTATAAAATGAGCAGAAAAACACGGATTGAAAATTATTGTCGTCTTTTTAATCATTTTTTTTAAAATCGGTATTTTGGGTATGTATAAAATGAGCGAAAAAACACGGATTGAAAATTATTGTCGTCTTTTTAATCATTTTCTTTTTAAATAGATATTTAAGATCATTAAAATGCTGTGTTACGTGGGAATACACATTTGTACGAAAAGTTAAAAACTAATAACATAAATATGTTTTCCCGTTCATCAAAAAACCGACAGCATTAGCCTTCTACGCCCGAACCTAAATTTTGACTGTATCGTTGCCAAAGAAGGACGTGACGTCATTTCCGTTACACTTAATCTTGGCGTAACGTCAATGGAGCGACGTCGTTTCCCGCAAAAAAAAGTGGTATCAACATGAAAGACCCCAAATTCCTATACATGAGCTATTGCCACACTCATTCAAAGTATAATTATTTATCAAACATTGTGGCAAAAGGATAACTTTCTCATAAGGAGCAATTGTTCTTTTGGTGACAATCTTTTCCTAAATCGTCTGTTGCATAGGCCTCAGAAACTGTCTCTAATAGGGAAAGGGTTTAGCAGAAATGTGACCCCTTACATAATTTGTTCCAGTCATATTGACTGATTGAAAAAGGTAGTCGCCAGATGGCATCAGAAAAGGGCTGATCTATTTGCTTCTTTACCATAATGCAGGTGATCGATTAAGGGTCATCATGTATTCCTTGATTTTCTGAAAGTTTTTACTTTATTATTTTCTGTTCGTAATAATAGACGACAGCAATACGAATTCCAAATATGTTTTGATAATGCAAGAAACATGACATTAACATTATTATTGTCTAGTCAATTACTTATAAATCCTTTTTGTATGGCCAAAGTATGTTCTTTAATTTTTGTTTATAATTATCTTGCGTTTTTTCGTTAATAGGTAGCACCTATAGATATATTATCTCTTTACCTATAGTGACCTAAAGACATTGTATACGATTTTTTTATGTATGACAAACTTGAGAAAAAACTCAAAATGTGTAATCTCTGCTTTTACCACATTCAAAGAGTTATTAAAAAGTTTTACTCTGTTTTAATCCTTTCCCTCATATAGACGCTTTCTGACGCCTCTGCAGCAGACGGCCTTTTGAAAACATAGTGACAAAAGAATAAATTGCACAAAACGTGCAATTTCTCCTTCTACCACAATGTTTTCCACTTTTTGTCATAGGTTATCCATTCAATTATGGAGATTTTCTATTTTTTGACAAAATATGTTCAAAGTCGTCTGCTGCAGAATTGTCATATGAGGGAAAGGGTTAAGACGTAATCATTTTATCTTCAAACATTTAATGGTATGCGTCGGGTGTGGGTCGATCGCCGGCCGGGTCATACTAAATAGTTTAAATAAAATATGGAAGTAATGGCTACATGACTTGGAGCTCATGGTTGCGGGGTTCGCATTATGACAAATTGACTGATGTCAGGAAAAAATGGACCAGTCGAATTGATAACTTACCTAGGAAACGCCGTGATATAACTGAAACAATTTTAAGGGTGGCGTAAAACACCAAGCAATCAATCAAACAGTTCGAGAGCACACGATTCTATAAACATAAACTACTACATCATCTAAAATGAACCCGTCTGTCTTGTTACGCACGCTATTCAAGATCATCGTGCCCAATCCCGTTAAAGAACTTGGAAGGGAGGGAATCCTTACCGAAACGATGTATTGGTCACCACTATATGTTTTGTTTGGTTGTTTTGTTGTGTATGTTAAATGTATGGTTTTGACATATTTGCCATGCGTAGTATATGTAAATTGTTAGTTAGTTTGTTCTAGACGTATGGAAATATATGTTTTTTTCTGGCGAATGTATTATATGTTCATTTGTTAAACTGTCATTTAAATATGTTAACGGCGATGTGCCGAGTAAATAAACTTAAAACTTGAAACTTGTTTGGGCTCTTGTTGCATCCGCGTTCAGTGGAGACTGTGACGAGTTTGTACGTGCGCAATGACTCATAAGCGTCTTCACAGTCCGCATATATGTTATAAAGACATATATGCGACTTAACTGCTTTTACCACAAATCTAGAAGTGTAGCCCAATCATGTTGACGCAAATGTACCTTTAAACGAGCCCGTTACGAAGAGTCAATGATACCACAACTGTCGCGACACACCTCATACGTGTATGTATCAGGCAGACGGCTGATGAGTATTCTGGGGTTTGATGATCAAGACTTAAGTGATTTGCTAGCTAGTCAAATAATTGTTTTTCTTAAAAGATTTTTTTCCAATAAATGGTTCACTTCACCAGGGACAATATATACATATATTGTCCCTGACGTCACACACACCATAGGATAGGAATTTGACGTCCAGAGAAGATTCAGATAAACCTGCGCCTCCGTACAATCAGATAAAATGAGCCGTTCCACGAGAAAAACGACAGTATGGACTCTGCGTTATGTATCGACCCAGATCTGTCTGCGCAGCCCGCGCAGGCTAATCCGAGCCGACATAGTCCGTCGCAGGGGGAAATAGGTATAGAGTAACGAGTCTTGAAACTGAAAATCCACAGGAGGCGAAAAGTGTCTGTCCGGTTTAGCCTGTGCGGCATTCTTAGGCTGATCCGGGTCGATACTTTACGTAGACTCTACAATGTTAGTTTTCTCGCGGAACGGTTCAAATTATCACAGTGAGCTATCTAGTCGCCTTAACCTAATGGAAGTCAGTAGAGATGGCCAAAGGTTATGGTCTATATCGACTTTACCAATGAACACTATGATTTCAATGCCTCTTTTCTTGCCAAAAAAAGGTCCAAAACTCAGTTCGTATAGTTGTTGAAATAATAACTTTATGGCATACGCCATTTATGTGTACGTGTAACTAAAGCTTAGTTTTTAATCTTTGATCAGGGTACTCTTAAATTATCAAAACAATAGCGTCTTTACGCACACAAAGAAAATATCCTGAGTAAAGGGAGACCACTACGATGTGCAAAATTAAAACTATGTATTAGAGTTATCTACCATTTCGATTTATTTCAAAATTTGATACGACTTATCCAAGCATCGGCGCAATTTAAACCACCATTTAACCAATTTTCTAAATCAGACGGTTTTTGGGGATTTTGCACCCATCAACATTTGAACATAAAATGGGACAGCATAAGATTGCTCAAAGATATTCCGTCCATGCGTCTGTCTGTCGGTCTAAACCTCACTCGTTCACCTAAGGACTCGTTAGCTGGTAGCACATGCCTCCCTTCGAGCTCTTATATTTGCAATCAGTTATGTCAAAAATATTTGAGCCGTCCCGAGAGAAAACCAACAGTATCGCCTCTGTGTAATGTATTGATCCAGATCAGCCTGCGCAGTCTTCACAGACTAATCCGGGCCGACACATTCCTTCTCGGGGAGGCAGAGGTATAGAGTAATGATTCCTGAAACACAACATCCACAGGAGACGAAACGTGTCTATCCGGGTAAGCCTGCGCGGCATTCTAAATTTGATCCGATTGATACTTTACGCAGAGTCCACAATGTTGGTTTTCTCACGGGATTTGAGTTATATGCATTTTAAATACAATTCGATGCGAAATGTTTGAGTCTCTTTTTTTTTTTTTAGTTTTCAATTTGCGCCTAAGGATATTCCCTTGAAAATACTATGTGGTGTTTATTCTTTTTATTTTTCTGGATTTACTAGGTCGGAATCATATACTGGTGGAAATGGTGCCGTGTGGATCAGATATCACGAGTCCGACAAACACGCACAATTCCGAGAGTTCAGCAACTCCATGAATCTAAAAAAAATGCATACTATTTCGCTCGTTTCGCCTGAGGAATATTCGTGATAGGCATGTCTTTCTTATGTACATATAAGCGTAATGTGGACACTCTGGTGTGACTGTGTTCGCTTGTAAGACTCCAAATCGCCAGGCGCAAATAAATTGTAGTTAAGTCACCCTTTCGCATCAGATTACAACATATAACTAATTTCAATATCTTATAAATAGCGTAATCTTATGCTCCCTATACTTATAGGTTATTTAACAGTGTTCTGTACAATACGGATATATATTTGGACGAGTACACAGCTTGGAAAATCATATTGGACGAGCCGCTAGGCGAGTCCAATATGATTTTCCAAGCTGTGTACGAGTCCAAATATATTCCGTATTGTACAGAACACTGTTAAATGATCTTTTTATTCTATACCTCGACTTTTCCCCCAAAATATATTTTGTATTGTGCAGAATAATGTTAAATGACCTTTTTATTTTATACCTTCAAATAATTTCGTATTGTATTGAATATTCCTACATCACTTTTAGTTTTTTTCACAGTGTTTTTTGGTTTCTGTTCAATTACAAAGTCATCTATTTCAGAATCGGATAACATTTTAGTTTCAGTGTTACTCCTTGTTTGCAAACGACAATAATGATCCGGTGACAACAGGAGCTTTATCGTAACGCTTTATCTAGAGCGCCTGTCGATTCAGACTTTCATTCGGAACCTTTTCACGTGTTTCGGTCTTTATCATAGGTTTAACAGGGGACCTGTGAATCGTACAATACGAAAAAAATACGGGTTATTTTGTACGCGCGTGCGTCCCGATACGGAAATATATTGTACGGTCACATGATTCGAATGAGCGTCTACGATTGGACGTATAAATTAGGTATAGAATAAAACTATATATTTTACGTTTCTCATCATATGCATTTTCTCTTTTTGTCACATATTCCAAACTTCTCAATAATTAAACTTTCATTTATAGAGAATTTCACATAGGATATATATCATTTGACTATATATTATATATTTGGCTATATAGTCAAATGATATTTTTAGATTTTAACGAGACTGGCACCTGTGATCTATACGCGAATATAATTGATTGGGGTTTATCGCCGTTTTCAACAATTGTTCAGTCATATCACGGCGGCCAGTTAACATACTCATGTATTACCTGGTTATCTAGTGGCATGGCAATGTCTGAAATTCCTATAGGGGAGTAGTTGGTGACAGTCTCGTGGAACTGTAATATTATCTTGTTGTTTCGTCTGTCTTGGAGCAAACACATTCAGGTTGTCAATGATCGATGTGACGCTGTGTGATGATACAGAGATAAAAACATTTTGGACAAATCAGAAAATGTTTGTTCTGAGAAATTCCTATTTCCAAAAGATATTTTTTTTATATACAGATCTGGTGCATAAGTTGCATTAAACGTCATATTTGAAACCGGGCGTTCCGGGTTCGATCCCTAGTCCCAGCAAGACGGTCATGGTTGAGTGCCCTTTGGCAAGGCACATTTTCTAGCCTAGTACTGGTTTGTTTACCAAGGGATCATGAATAAGTGAACTGTCGCCGTGATATAACTGCAATAATGTTGAAAACGGCGTAAAACTCCAATAAAACAAACAAACAAACTTTATATTGTGAGAGTTTCTTTCTCATAAATTTAATGAAACGCTACATTGAATTCCGTGAACTCGAAGTCAAAAGGGAACCATAATCACTTCGAATTATCGATGTTTTCGAGTGATTCCTCGATATATGACAATTTAATTAATGTAATTTCAGCTTCATAATTAATTAATATTTAAATAAGTCCTATGAAAATCTAGCCAGTGATAAAATCACATCAAGAAAACAGCGCTGAACAATCAGGACTGATGCGACGCGTTTTGTTCAGACGATATAACCATTTATAGATTGGGTTCGAGTTACAAGATTAATATCCTCATATAAAACGTTCCACGAGGAAACCAACATAATGGACTCTGCGTAATGTATCGACCTATATCAGCATGCGCAGTCCGCACCTGGCCGACACATTCCCTCTCAAGGGAATATAGGTATAGAGTAATGATTCCTGAAACATAAAATCCAAAAGAGGCGAAAAGTGTCTCTCCTGATTAGCCTACGCGGCATACTTAGGCTGATCCGGGTCGATACTTTACGCAGAGTCCACAATGTTGGTTTGCTCGTAGGACGGCTCATGTGTTTAAGTTATCACGAATTCCCGGTTTGTATATTCCCATTGTAAGCTTTATACAACATCACGAGTATAATTCGTTGTGCAACTCGATTTCATAAAAGATAAACCAGTAATATTAAATTACATGTTTGAAGCTACAATGAACATAGGAATAAATACGCTCCTATATAGAATTCGCATTCAATATATCCAGCAGATGTTAACAAAAAAAATCATTGGCATGGATGGAATGTTTTTATAATGTTACTATGAATATACATAAAACCTCAACCTCGAAGAAATGGAATAACAATGGAGAAACGATACTCAACATATGATACTCGCTAAGCAGAAAGATGCATTCCCTTTCAACATAATTGTTGTCCGTTCAAACTTCAACAGCAGGTCAGATTGACTGAACTCCATCAGGGACGTAACTGTGTGAAAATCAAGTATACACATAGGTGATGATTAGGTCCGGGCATATTCCATAGGTAAACTTTTAAAATCCTACAGTTCATATTAGGTTCGATCCTCAGTCGCACCGGTCACGGAGGAGTGTCCTTTGGCAAGGCATACTTCCTATCCTAGTACTGGTTCCTTCACCCAAGGGTCATGACTATCTGAACTCTCCTCGTGATATATCTGAAGTTATGTTTAAAGGGGCATAAAACATAATTATGCTGAGCCAGATTAGACTGCGCAGATGGGCACGCGGATCTTCATAGAGACTGTTTGTTAATATGATAATGTTTTCTGTTACTAGATCACTGCGCGATGTACCCACGAACAATGTCGTCTTTCGTTCCATTTATTATTTCTACTATCTTGTATCTTATTTATAGTTTATAGTCAACATTTCGCGGGTCTGACATCCTATTAAACGCATATACACCCATCGTGTGTCGTCGTTGTTCAGACGATCGCAGTACAACGTTGTGATATATTATGTTTAGGACTCTAAGGAATTAAGTAAACAAACCTACCAGTTGAAAGTGAAAATAATTGTATGTTTTAAGAACAAGCCATGTCTACGATTTTTTCTGAGTTATGAAGATTGCTAGGATCAAATGGCAGCCAGTCATTTCCACCAGTAAGTGAAATGGCTTGTTGTATAAATATCGATTATTTTGCTTCAGAATCGTTTTCTTACTCAGGAAACATGAACTGTTTTCCCCAGAACAATCAGACTGTTTGCTAATTGAAGTAACACAACAGTAGGACAAACAAAGCCAATCAAAGACTATTTGAAAATAATGAATACGTTAAAGATGCTGAACTCCAAATTTTAGATTGTTTAGTCAAAGTATTAAAACTGTAAAAGAGTTGTCTTTAAATATTAGAATAATGATTCTGGGATAAAATTGGACTTAAATTTCACTTTCCAGTACGATAAACATATAAATATAGACCGCACAAATACTTCAATTTTACTGGGTACACAAGTCCAGTAAGCTAAATTGTGTACATTTTCATGACTTTCAATTGACGTCTTTTCAACATTATTGCCAAAATAGTTTTGAACTATTCATTCCTTACTTTGTTGTAACTATTAGCAATATTAGATACGTTTCATAATTTTGATTTTAATCTGTAGTTCAGCACCTTTAATGAAGAATGCAAATAGTTGTATACGATATTTCGTAAAGAGAATGTGTAACACATAAAACACTTCTTATTCAATTAATTATGCATGTCATTTCAAAATCAAAAGAAGGCCACTGCGCAATGAGAAATATATGTGGACATTGTGGACTCTGCGTAAAGTATCGACCCGGATCAGCCTAAGCATGCCACACAGACGTACCCGGATAGACACTGTTCGCCTCCTGTGGATTTTGTTTGTTTCAGGAATCACTACTCTATACATATATCCCCCTAAGACGGAATGTGTCGGCCGGATCAGTCTGCGCGGACAGCGCAGGCTGATCTGGTCGATACATTACGCAGATGTCTATCACCGCAGCAATTAGTGTTCAAATCTAATATAAAATCAGAAAAATACCTGTTTAATCTACATTTTCTGGTTTTTAAAAACAAACAAAAATTATAACCATCATGGAATACATCGGAAAATACTTTGTTTTTGTTTTAAATTCTGACTTTGAATTAAGCTGATACTATTTGACTGTTCCTTAAAAAAATGTTTTAATATCCCGACGAGCCCAAGACTCGAACATATACGAGCCAGTGGATGGGAAAATGTATTAGTTGGCTTTTGAAAACGGTATATCCTGATTAGCCCCACAGTCTGATCGAGATCTACCCTCTTCAAATAATACTTACACAACCTAATCTTATTATAATACTCGTGTCAACTTAGTTAGACTCAGATTAGACTGAGCATGTGGAAAAACTGATCTGAACTTCACTTTTCAAAAATGCAAACTTGTACTTCTTCTGATTCCCAGCTTCATGTAATTGTATGTCCATTTTCAGTGCACTGTAATATCTACCGTGGTTGGTATTAGGCGGGGAGCTCTAATTAATGTCCGTAAAAAGTATGTATTTGTTATTCTTTCTTCGAGACAATTTCAGTACGGATATTCGAACCCCGGTATAATCTCATAATTCTTTTCTATCTTGTATCATAATCCAAAGAACCGTTGTAATCGAAAAGGGAGCAAACAGCATTATTAGTGTAAAGAAAAACTCTGGAATATGTTTGAACAAAAAAAAAAAAAAAATTATGAATCAATAAATTGTATTAACTGATTTAGGAAACAACAAGATACAACATACGTATGTCTTCTACCCTTATTACAAATCTTTAAACAAATCTGTAGACACATTTAATTTGTAGGTACTAACTTTTCCCCAACTTCATAGGCTACGCATTTTTTAATTGTTTGGTTTACGGCCCTGGCGACATAATTCATCAATGCTCATTACAAAAGTTCACTTTCCCCCAACTTCCTAGGCGACGCTTTTTTAATTGATTGGTTTACGGTACCGATTCATCAAAGCTCTGAAAAAATTCGGGGGATGTGTTTGCCTATTCATGAAATTATGTTGTATTTCTAAACTTAAAACGTTCCTCCCCCATACAGTTTGCTCATTCAGACCATTGTATTCTTGCTATAGTTGACTATACATGTGAACTTTCATAATGCTCTATTTTGATCATAAATATGTATTTTTTTCTTTTTTTAAAATTACTTCGTATTTTTTTGTTTATATACTCCCACTTTTGTTATCATATCTTCTGCTAAACTGGATGGAGAATAGATTCACACCCCGTCTCTCCTTCCAAAGCTCGTGTAACTCTTAAATTATAACTATATGCATTAAATCTTAATATATGTTAATATCTAAGCATTTAATAATGTTTTTTTTTTTTATCTATTGATCTAGTTAGAGCAGATTTAAAACCGTTTATTGGTAAAACAAATTAAGAAACTTCAGCTTGTATGACACATTATAGTTGCAGTCAATGATAAGCAAACTGTAAACCAAATAGTTTCAGGACTAAACTTGTCATTTCACGACTTAACTTCACATGCTGAATATCACATATTTCGTAGTATATAAAACGTCTAGTCCCTACGTCAAAATGACCCTTTCTGCTCTTTGTAACCTTTTATTATAGGCCATGGAAGCCAGGTGAGCAATAAAGGCACATCTTGCTTAAAATAAAGGTACATTTGGCCTTCTTATTCGAAATATTTACATCCTGTCTGTTTGCACACGTTATTTAAATGTACTGAACTGCATCTGCTTCCTTTCAGTTACGCTTCAAATTCATGCGCGGCGTCTTTGATGCTTTGCATTCGTCTTGTCTGTATTGAATTTATCATTTTGAGGATGTGCGTTGTTGTAAAAGAGATAGCTGATGACTGTTGATGTATTAGGTCAAAACGCATAGATATTCAATATTATTTAAATTCAGAAATAGCTCCTCCATTCGAACTGCGCGTTACAGGAATAATAGTTTTGATAATGTGTGGGTCGTTACGTAGTGTGCAGTCCTACAGTGGTAATATCTACCAAGGACGCAGTTAGAGGTCGATACTGCTATGTCAGGTTGTAAACCTACATAGCCAATGAAAAATAATTCTACATATTGGTACAACTGTAATAAGTTATACATGTACCCCTTCTTGTACATTGAAAAGGGCTTTTTCAATCAATTTGTTTATGTACATCGATACATTTTAGATGTTTTGAGAAAAGAATCCTACATCTCAACAATAGAAACAACATAAATTGGAAAAGAGTGGGAAACATGTTGAAACTGTCAACGATGCATGACATAAATATCAGTGAACAATGTATACTGTTTTGCAATTAACCTTTACACCTATACAGAAGAAGCAAAGTGAAACATCCTTCAAAAACATAATTTAAAATATTAAACCATTAGAAACGGATCGCCCTACAATAATTTAATAAGGGCATTAGTAACGCATGTCGATAGGGAAGGGAGTTTTTAACAGGAGTGAAAGTTTGTGTATTCCGATTCCATGAGGTAATACATAGTACGATCTGAATCTACAAAGGATCCTGTCCCTTTCTACATCAAGAGTGAAACTGCAAATTATCCAGTCAATTTCGGCTTTACGAGTAAAACTACAAATTATCCAGTCTATTTCGGCTTTAAACAGGAATCTAAAACAAACAACTGTCAATTTCTTCTTTACGGGTGAGTTTACAAAAATATCCTGTCAATTTCTGGTTCAAGCTTGAAACCACAAAAACATCTTGGACTCTATAAAGTAAAGCATAATAATTGAGTAGATTTGAAAACGTTGTTGCAATAGGAGAATATGTTCATTATGAGTAAATTCTCTTTGTCGGTCACATGTTTTAAAACATCTGCAGAGTCGTCACAATGCGTTTGTATGGGGGAAAGGGTAAATCTTGTCTTATGTGACAAATAAAAATAAAAATAAATAAAATAAAAATGTTTATTTAAATCATTTCGTTGAAAGATCAATATATATTACATACAATGAGCATCAGCTTCAATGAAACACTTTTCCAAAATTCAACGAAACAAACAAATATCCCCTATGTTATCAGTAATGCCTAATGGCACGGACAAATAGTCCTGTAAGTACATGACCATTATTCATAATTTATATCACTTCACGAATTAAACAAAATCAACGGTCGTATGTTAAGGAATATAATATAAATCTTTTATCTGACGTACTATTTTAGAGTATCCTGCTTTGAACATGTCAGAGTAAAAGAAAATAACATCAAGACAATAGAAAGAACAACGTCGGCAACGTACATTAATGATACAGAGCTGAAACCAATGTGGTAATTGCAAAATTAATAATTGTTCGCCTACTATAATGATGTGAGAAATAATCCGGATCTGTGAAAGGGTTAACACATTGAACAAGCTCCGGGTTCATTGTCTTTGGTAAGCTGATTTGTAAGACGTAACTAGCCTGGGGGATACATGTGGCGCAACTTCCTGTCAAAATCAATGTCATTGACCTTAAGCTCGCCCCCTTAGTATTCTGTAAAGTCAGAGCTTTCCAGGAGATTAGAAAATTATATATTCGTATTGATCCAAAGTGACCTTATCAATCGTTTACCAGATGTGACCTTTTAAGATTTGTCTGCGCTGGAAACGTTTAAGGACAAAATGTAACTTTATAGAAAATGCGATTGCAATTGTGATAGAGAGTTAACACGTTGCGAGAAAAGGAGAAATATTCAAATTTGATTTATAATATATCATTGTTGTCTCAATGGTGTTAGTCTATGTCTGTTGCAGAGGCGTTATATGTGGTCTGTATCGTATAATTAGTTAAATCGCGTACGTCATTGCAAGGGTAACAATGTCAGGCACTGCGTGCGTGGCCCGAGATATGTATTACTCTTGACGCGTCTTTACGTCAATACGGTAATTAGGATGGGAGTAACACGAAGCGATAACATACATACGCTCGAACAAATATGGCCGCGATGTTTTCTAATTTCTCTTGTGTATTAAAGGCTTGCCAATTAAATACGTAACAAGGTCGTTTAACATACGAACATATACAGTTCATTGATATATCAGTCACGTGGAAGAGATCGCTTAATATATAGGAGGAAATTATCAAAAAAGCCATATGCCCACATAAAAACGTCTGGGTCGGTCTCCGAGAAAATGTGCATTATTTCTCCTTTACCGGCATTTGAAACCTTTACAAAGAATGCCTCATACGGCTCTTGAACACTCTGTGGCAAACATAATAAATTGGCGATAATGACATCAGTTAAACGTACAATGCAAATAACATAGTTTTCAAATATAGTATCCGATATGCTTTCCAAAATGGCGTTAGATTAATTAAACGACGTTAGAAGTGGTAGAAGAGGACTGATGCAGTCCAAGTTTACTTTCTGAGTCACACTCAATGGAACGTATGCTTCTTTGGACACCAGAACGCTGTGTTGCAACTTTTAACAGGGACCTCACCGTGTTCTGGTGTCAAAAGAAGTTAAATTCGCCCAATTAGTATCATTAAATCTGTATATTAACTAGGTCAGTGCATATAAATAGAGTAGTCTTAGCATATAACTTATTCAAGACCATTAGTTGTGAACAATGTATACAAAAGAGTACTGCACCAATGTACTAATTGTGTAGTAAATGCTCTTTGAAATCGGGCAAACTATGTTTAGCAAATTTCGTTTTTAAAAGGCGTACAGCGGAATATAGTTAACAGGCTGCGAACAATCTTTCAGGCAACTGTGAGCTAATTAATTAGCCTTCTGTGATACATAGTGTACTTTCTATCCATCACAAATCGTTATCAGATATCCCCATAGGGCTAATTTATTCCAATGAATGATATCCTTACTTTCGTGATTTTGACATAAAACGGCAGAATTACTCTCCGCAGCCACTAAAATATTATGGACACCTGCGACTCTAAGTGGTCACATCTGTAGGTCAGCGTCTTCATAATGGTCATTGACTTTTTTGGGAGAAGCAATTGTTATTCCTATCATCCACTATTATAACCAACTTTTGCGGACAGGATTAACCTGCATATTGTAATGTTAGCAACCCACTTGTTTATTCTGAGTTTAAACACCTTGTGACAAAATATGATGTATTCCTTAAAAGCCAATGAATAATACACCGATCGCTGAGTTTGGTACAAATTGAGGATGTTTGGAGCCATAGGAAAACGAAGCACGTGCCCCGGGGAGTATAAGGGTATAGTTACAGGCAATATGACCTCAGTATTGACTAAAAGAAAGTCATATCTGTTTCAACAAAACTCAACAATGATATCGGACATCCGTCTGTCTTATCAAATAAGTGAAAGTAGTTTTAAGAAAGAAAATCTAGAAATCAGAAATGATATAATGGCTTAGGTGTAATAATAGATTTCTAGTTTAAACTTAAGTTATATGGGAACTTGACAATATCACAAGGTTTCTGTATTATAAGAACAAATGGTGTGGTGTCATACTGGTTATAGCATTGTTGCGCGTCTCTCTTTCCGTCTATTGGCTCTCCGTAAGTTTGGCCGTGCTTCATTTCAAACGCCCTAAACAGATTTTAATTAGTGATAGGCAAACACACCCATGTTGTATTTATTGTTTGCTTGTTCAGCTTGGCAAATGTTCTAGAAGTTATAGCCATTTAACCTGTAACACATATAGTCGACATATGAGTGGATTAAAACGGACAGGGAGGACGTGTATTCGTCGTTCACCTAATATGTTTTGGGTTCGAGCCCAACGAGGGGAACAATGTCATGACCCTTCGAAATTGACATCCATTTTTAACGGATTCGTTGGTGACTTTTGTCCTATTTCGGCTTTCTTCATAATCAAACTAAATATATCAAGAAAATGCAATTATAAGTGCACCATCCAGTGTAAAGAAACCAATGATAAAAAAAGAGGAAACCTAGCTAGATGTAGAGAGTATTAAAGGGAGATAACTGACCGATGTCTCTCATTGATTGAAGTTTGACATGCTATCTATCGTTCAGAGTGATTGATACTGGTCTATGACAACAGTATTCTTCAACACATTCAATATACAGTTTATTTACACATATGTCTTGAAAACAACTGATGCATCGCCTAATCACATAAATATCATGCATGGCACAACAATACCATTCATTTGTAAGAAAAACAAAGAAAATAATTACAAAACTGATCAACGAGTGTAATATTATATCAGACATTAATATGATACATGCAATATCATATGATATTACCAAGTATAAATATCAAATACCGATAGCAAATGTGGCAGTTTGTCAATTCCTGGAGAAAATACTTAATGTAAAATAGATAAACTATTGGTATGAATAAAAACTAATTAATTATATTGAAAATAATAATAATAATAATAATAATAAGAAGAATAAGGATAATTATAATAATAATAATAGTGATAACAATGATGATGATCATCATAAATGATAATATTTATGGAAATAATAACAATAACAATACAGATAACATATGAGCCGTCCAACGAGAAAACCAACATTATCGACTCTGCTTAATGTATCGACCCAGATCAGCCTGCGCAGTTCGGGAGATAGCGGTATAGTGTAATGACTCATGAAACAGAAAATACACAGGAGGCTTAGCCTGCGTGGCATGCTTAACCTGAGTCCGCAATGTTTATTTTCTCGTGGAAGGGCTTATATTATCACTGTTACTACTGTCATCCGCACCAATACCACCTTCCTTGATCATAGGTATGACCATAGAGGTCAATACGAGATCAAACGAGGTCAATACCAAAAGGGCCGGGTGTGGTTTTTGGCTGTAAACAGAGGAGTTCCCTATCTTATTGACCTCTATTGACCTCGATATTTTTAAACACAATTAATTAATACACATGGAAATCAAACAAACGCAGAAAACCTTACCATGTCAACATGCCAGCGTATAATGTATTGAACAGAGGGGTTAAGAGCAATTATTCAGTTACATTAACATGCAAACGTACGCAAACTTTCATTCATATGCGCGCTCTGGTACCTTCTTTCCAAAACACTACACTTACTCGCTACCGGGGCTAGTTTATAAATGCCTTGTATGGTATTGATATGAAAAATGCCAATAGGTATGCAGGTGGTATTAAATATCTATAGTGTTATTGGAAACGATATATGAGCCCGTCCGTGGTAAAAGGTACACGTAGGCTTTCCGGAACAGTTCAGATCCAAATCAGTCTGTGCATCTGCATATTCTTATCCAGATATCCACTGTTCAGATAATGCCATCAGAAGCTCGTTATAAGATTCTGTCAACTGGTGTTAATTCTAATAAAGACGGAGTAGATGTACAGGCTGATCCGAACTTACATTGTCCTGAAATGTAAACCTGTACATTTGACCATGCACAAACTCAATAATTGTACCAATGTAATTATATGCACGAGTTCATCGGATGAATTATACGTTGGTGTACGATATTAGCAATAAACTCAATAACACATATAAGTTTATTTATTTATTTATTTATTGGGGTTTTACGCCGCTTTCAACATTATTTCAGTTATATTACGGCGACAGTTCACTTATTCATGATCCCTGGGTAAACAAACCCGTTCTAGGCTAGAAAATGTGCCTTGTCCAAGGGCACCCAACCATGAACGTAGTGCCGCGACTGGGGATCGAACCCGGGACATCCGGTTTCGAAATTCCCGACGCTAAACACATATAAAGGAAAAAAGGATAATGTGTCTAAAACTAGTAACGTTTACGGTATAAAAACAGCATGGCATGCATCGGCATAAAATGTGAGAGACATTATCAGTTTTTTCGAGGGATTTTAAACGAAGACTAAGACCGTATTCAGTTTGACACACTTATCTTATTTGAGAAGTTCGCATTTCTGAAAAGTGCAAGTTCAGCTCATCCTATACATTTTCTCCGATCCACACGATTTTACAAATATCCTATAACAAGCTTGTGTAAGTAATGCACGTTAGCCATTGTAGGTTCTCACAAAAGCCAACTTGTAAACAATCCCCATGGAAGAGCTCCTTTGTGATGCAATAGCTCAGGGAAGATCAAGGGCTGCGTCGAGTTTGTATGCTCATAACTGAAATGCATATATGTTTTTGAATTGCGTTTGGGCATAGTTGAAACATGGGGTCACTCAAAGGGAAATAAACTATAAAACTTCCTGATTTACACAAAAATACAAAAATTACGTACACAAAAGTACACAAATTCCGTTGGTCTCTGATCTTGAGGCTGCATTCAAACGAAAGAACTACATTCATTCCGATTCATTCAACGTCAGGAGCTGGAGCTACCATTAAACTATAACCTTAACAACAGAATTCCCCATTTGCATCAATGTTGAAATTGAATGTAGTCAGAGACAAATAGCTACATAAATTAGGTACGCAACAGTACACACTCCGTTGGTCTCTGACCTTAAGCCTGGATTCAAACCAAGGTACTAAATTGTTTCTGATCCGTCAACTTAAGGGGCTGGAGCTACCACTAAACTATAGCCTTTACAATAGAACTCACCATTTGTATCAATGTTGCAATTGAAATTAGTCAGAGACAAACAGCTTCATAAATTACCTACATGTACACAAAAGAACACAATTTTCATCGGTCTTTGACCTTAAGCTTGCATTCAAATCAGGGTATTACATTGTTTCCGATCCGTCAATTTTATTAAGGGGCTGAACCTAGCACTTACCAATACCTAATACGACATGGTACCTCCTTGTATCGATGTTAAAATCTAATGTAGTGTGAGACTTTAAAAGCGATTGCCGTATTTTCTGAGGAAGCCGTAGGTCTGATAATTATGTAATTGATTATTTTGCAGTTGCACGGCACACGATATTTGCTAATTTCCAAAACACTGCATTTTTAATTATTTTTTGGCTTGTTTTTATAGCAAACTTCTATATCGGGATTACTCACGGAGGCCGGGGTTTTCCGAAAATTTGAAAACTATGACAGTTACGGTGATAAGCATACAATTATATTAGAGGAATCTTATAAGTAAGAATTAGCTTCCATTCCAATCCTTGTGTTGTAAGTCATTGCAATACAATATGTATAAACTAATTATATTAGTCATTATCCATCCTTTGAGTCATCCATGTTGCTTGCACGACTGATGCAGAAAACGGAAATTCCTTAACAGACCGCGCAAAGGTGCATACTGACCTAGATATCATTTGGTCGTAGAGTGTTTGCAATACAAAATAATCTCAAAGCCATGTAATCTAAACTAGCTTGCTCGATTACTGTTTTAATTGCGTATAATGAACATTAATTTCGTAGACTGTTTTGGCATGCATTTCTCAATACAGTAGTAAATATACGGGGAAATTGGCAGAAATAATTAATATTTCCAGGATAAAGAGGATACTTTACAACAAAATAGCAACGCCTATTGAAAACGTTGTCAAAAAACAAGCATTTTTTCCCTTTAACTGTCATATGTCAGTTCCGTATTTAAATAACATATAAAGAAATGATCGATAACGGCGTTTATCAAAGGGCCACTTACAATTATCTTGAAAAAAACAAAAAAATAACTCATTCAATATAATTCCAATTTTCAATATAATCCATTCCCCCCCCCATGATTTCTTAAGACACCTTTAACTTCTGCAATCACCCTAACTGTCGATAACTCGAACACGTCGATAACTCGAACACGTCGATAACTCGTACACGTCGATAACTCGTACATGTCGATAACTCGTACACGTCGATAACTCGAACATGTCGATAACTCGTACATGTCGATAACTCGAACATATCGATAACTCGAACATGTCGATAACTCGTACACGTCGATAGCTCGAACATATCGATAACTCGAACATGTCGATAACTCGAACATGTCGATAACTCGAACACGTCGGTAACTCATACATGTCGATAACTCGAACATGTCGATAACTCGAACATGTCGATAACTCAAACATGTCGATAAATCGAACATATCGATAACTCGTACATGTCGATAACTCGTACACGTCGATAACTCGTACACGTCGATAACTCGAACACGTCGATAACTCGAACATGTGGATAACTCGAACATGTCGATAACTCGAACATGTCGATAACTCGAACACGTCGATAACTCGAACATGTCGATAACTCGAACATGTCGATAACTCGTACACGTCGATAACTCGAACATGTCGATAACTCGAACATGTCGATAACTCGTACATGTCGATAACTCGTACATGTCGATAACTCGAACACGTCGATAACTCGTACATGTCGATAACTCGAACACGTCGATAACTCGTACATGTCGATAACTCGAACACGTCGATAACTCGAACATGTCGATAACTCGTACATGTCGATAACTCGAACATGTCGATAACTCGTACATGTCGATAACTCGTACATGTCGATAACTCGAACACGTCGATAACTCGTACATGTCGATAACTCGAACACGTCGATAACTCGAACATGTCGATAACTCGTTCATGTCGATAACTCGAACATGTCGATAACTCGAACATATCGATAACTCGACCACGTCGATAACATGAGGTAATGTATTGGTCTCTTAGGTATGCAGGTTATCGCGATCTTTGCCTACTTCCGAATAGGAATGTTTTCTACTTACTACACTTTCATTCTCCCCAATACGTATCGTTATGTTTAAAAACACTTATACCTTCTCCTCAATAAGTATCGTTATGTTTAAAAATTCTTATACATTCTCACCAATACGTATCGTTATGTTTAAACATACTTATACATTCTCCCCAATACGTATCGTTACGTTAAAAAACCACTTGTACATTCTCTTCAATACGTATCATTATGTTTAAAAACACGTATACATTCTCCTCAATACGTATCGTTATGTTTAAAAATACTTATACATTCTCCCCAATACGTATCGTTATGTTTAAAAACACGTATACATTCTCCTCAATACGTATCGTTATGTTTAAAAATACTTATTATTGCATAAAATCTATGTTTTACGCATGCTTAAGGGATACAGAAACATTGCAAAAACCGGGCGTAAACGGCGAGAAAACGTGTATAAACAAAGCGATTCTCGCGCGTACCTGCCGTTTCAGACCGGTTAGATGTTTTACATATGCATTACCCGGGCACCGTTAGTAAACAAAACATGGACGCTCCATCTCCTCTAGAATAGGAGCAATTGTTGGGTTAACAATAACATCAGCTTCTTTAACTCGATAATCGGTAACATGCAATAGACTCACAGTTAAAGAGTATAACATAATCCAAAACCATTCGAGTCAGCGATGGCAACCTCGATGTAGGGCCGGTTCGTGGATATATAAAACATAGCTTGTTTACTTTATGACGTCACATGTGCCAATCCTTAACGCGTTCATCGGCGGTTATCGTACAACTGAACATTACAGCGGACTATATGGTGGATGTTTGCTCTTATTTTATGCAATAATAGCGAAAATACACATTTTCTCGGGCGTGAACATCTGCGGACGCCCTTAAAATGTGTTTATGTCCTCGTGCTTCGCACTCGGGCATAAACACATTTTGCGGGCGTCCGCAGATGTTCATGCCCTCGAAAATGTGTATTATCCCTATATACATTCTCCCCAATACGTATCGTTATGTTTAAAAATACTTATACATTCTACTCAATACGTATCGTTACGTTAAAAAACCACTCGTACGTTCTCCTCAATACGTATCGTTATGTTTAACAATACTTATACATTCTCCTTAATACGTATGGTAACGTTAAAAAACACTGATACATTCTCCTCAATACGAATCGTTATGTTAAAAAACACTTACACATTCTCCCCGATACGTATCGTTACGTTAAAAAAACACTTGTACATTCTCCTCAATACGTATCGTTATGTTTAAAAACACGTATACATTCTCCTCAATACGTATCGTTATGTTTAAAAATACTGATACATTCTCCCCAATAGGTATCGTTATGTTTAAAATTACTTATACATTCTCCCCAATACGTATCTTTATGTTTAAAAATACTTATACATTCTCCTCAATACGTATCGTTATGTAAAAAAACACTTATACATTCTCCTCAATACGTATCGTCATGTTTAAAAATACGTATACATTCTCCTCAATACTTATCGTTATGTTTAAAAACACTTATACATTCTCCTCAATACGTATCGTTATGTTTTAAAACACTTTTACATTCTCCTCAGTACGTATCGTTATGTTTAAAAACACTTTTACATTCTCCAAAATACGTATCGTTATGTTTGAAATACGTATACATTCTCCTCAATAGGTATCGTTATGTTTAAAGAAAACGTATACATTCTCCTCAATACGTATCGTTATGTTTAACAATACTTATACATTCTCCACAATACGTATCTTTATGTTTAGAAATACTTATACATTCTCCACAATACGTATCTTTATGTTTAAAAATACTTATACATTCTCCACAATACGTATCGTTACGTTAAAAAACCACTTGTACATTCTCCTCAATACGTATCGTTATGTTAAATACACGTATACATTCTCCTTAATACGTATCGTTATGTTTAAAAACACTTATACATTCTCCTCAATACGTATCGTCATGTTTAAAAATACTTATACATTCTCCTCAATAAGTATCGTTATGTAAAAAAACACTTATACATTCTCCTCAATACGTATCGTTACGTTAAAAAACACTTGTACATTTTTCTCAATACGTATCGTTATGTTTAAAAATACGTATACATTCTCCTCAATACGTATCGTTATGTTTAAAATTACGTATACATTCTCCTCAATACGTATCTTTATGTTAAAAATACTTATACATTCTCCACAATACGTATCGTTATGTTTAAAAACACCTATACATTCTCCTCAATACGTACCGTTATGTTTAAAAATACTTATACATTCTCCTCAATACGTACCGTTATGTTTAAAAATACTTATACATTCTCCTCAATACGTACCGTTATGTTAAAAACACTTATTCATTTCTCTTAATATATATCTTTATGTTTATCGAGTATAGAGAATATTGTATTAATCAAAATATGGCGGTTAGTAAGAACTAAAAACCATTTGCCAATGTATTCATCAGCAGTAAGTATTGGTTACCTAAATATAATAGTACTTCTCTGGCATATTCTGATTGATGTTTGCATTCGTGTATATAAATCATGTAAATTAATGTATTTTACGTCCTTGGGCCATATTCTTTACGTGTATATACTTGTAAATGGCCAATGGTACTTATGTGATGACTTGCCTGAATAAACATTGAGTTCAGTTTAGTTTAAAAACACTTATTCATTCAATCGATATAAAGTAGACTAATTTGATATATACACAATTAGTGTAACGTCTCTTTTAGAAATTAGTGTATTAATTAAATAGATAGGTGCAACACAGCTGGAAAAAATAAGATACGAATATAGCTAAAAGGTTAAAATAAAATACATGTTTGTTTTTCTTAATTTTGTATCCGGGGAACACCGCCAAGAAGATGCTTCTCATTATGATGAGATCGTAAGTAACTAGGAAAGAAAAAATGTGGGGAAATCATAAAAATGACAATTGATGCTCTAAACGTCATAATACTGGAATGACAAGCTACATGTAACTGCCACCAAGGGTTCAAGTAAAAAGCAGTTAAACGTAAAAGGATCAACGTCAAATGAATCATACAACAGAGTAACGACAATAAACTGTAAATGCTTTGGCCAACATTTTTTTATTTTCTGTTTTACGAGAATGCCTGCCCAATTCTTTCCAAAAATGAAATAAAAGTAAAAAAGTTTTGAGTTCATTTTATTCTTTTATTTTTTGCCGACCTCATTATTTGAGTTGAACAGAAATAAAATTGACAATATATTTTAGAGAAAACGCATATAATCATGGTCTGTCAGAGGTTTAAATAAGCGTGTTATTCTGTATTTCTAACATTCTAAGCACTTTGTTCAAGGTTTTCCTCGAAATTTGTAAAACACACTGTCAGGGTTGGTGGGAGAGGTACCGCTCCCTCTTCTGCAATGCAAAAACTGTTAGGCTATATCCAATGAAGAATACAGGCATTTTGATTACTAACGTTCATCTTGTAAGATGATAAATCTGCATTTTCTATCACTATTATGTAGTTGTAGTAAAAAAAAAAAAAAAAGAATCTTGTCTTTTTATTGTTTTATTTTTATTTTTTTGGTAGAGTGCTCAATAAAGATACTTTTATTTTTATTGTTATTTCGTCCTACCGACCCAATTTTTTTACAAAAAATCTCGTAAAACAGTTTATAAAAAATTGTTGGCCTTACAGCGTCAATGGCAATATTGAGGTTTTTGTAAACAATACAGATTTAGGAGAGTCAGCTCGTGACGAGCCTGAAATCAGCATTGTTTGCTTTTTTTTAGCTACACCTCGTATCGACGCTTTCTGAAGCCTCTGCAGCAGACGGCTTTTTGAAAACATAGCGACAAAAGGAGAAATTGCACGTTTTGTGCAATTTCTTCTTTTGTCGCTATTTTTTCAAAAAGCCGCCACAATGTTTTCCACTTGTTGTCATAGGTTATCCATTTAATTATGGAGATTTTCTATGTTTTGACAAAATACGTTCGAAGTCGTCTGTCTGCTACAGAATTGCCGTATAAGGGGAAAGGGTTATTACATGAAGAATGAGTTCGCCCGATCTTAAACATGGAAGAGTCTTCTTTAGGGAATTCAGCGCATAAAGGGTTGAATATATACCCAACATGTAAAACTGGGTTAATTATTTTGAGTCGAAATAAAAAGTTAAATGATGAACTATGGATTATAAATTTCGCAATTTGCCACAATGTATTCAAAAGTAGCCTGATGTAGATGAGTCAATATACAAGACGACATAGAAATTTGTACAACTGCGTTGAAAAATGGTTCATCAGGGATTCATCAACAAAACTGCATTTAAAGATTAAGGTCATTCAGAAAAGATCATTATAATGTTGTTGGAACATTAGTGAAAAACTTTAGGCGTGAGTAATCCAATACAAGTTGCTTAGAAAATAATCAGGTGAGATGTCAAATATGGAAGGTTAATATCATCTTCGCGAAGTGGAACGGAAAAGTACGAGTATTTACGGAGATTGTCCAATTCAGTTTTAATGAAGTCATTTGGCATTGTGAAACAAATCATCATGCCTGATTTTACCATTATGTTTCACATTTTACATTTTCTTTTTTATATTCTGCAATTTCATATTCCATAATATATTTTACATAATGAAAATTACATAAGATTATTAGTCTTCTTCCCGAAGTGAAACAGAAAAGTAACAAAAACAAAATGTCACAGGTCCATGAATCTAGTATGGTATATTCTTTTGGTAGCAATCTTTCAAAATTGTTCAAGATTTAAATTCTATGCAGAAATTTGGTTGCTACGGCATCAGAAATGGGGGGAATTGCGCAATATTTAAAATTTTGCGCAATATTCTTTTTCTCTGAATCCTCCTATCAGATTCTAAGATAATTTGATTGAAATTTAATTGGGTGACCCTTTACTAAAATTGGCCAAACCATAATGATTGGATAAAAGACATGGCAGCCAGGCGGCTTCAGAAAAGGGACAAAATGACAACATTTTAAAAGTCCATCTTTATGAATGTGCTTTTATGATTTCAAGGATAATTGTGTAGATATGTTCCTTAAGTGACCCTCTACATAATTGATTGGTCGAAAGACATAGCTACTATCCGGCATCAGAAAGGGGGTACAATTTACTTTTAGATTTAAATGACGTCTCCGCCTACTCCACCAGACCAATTATAACCAATCTTCACAGGAATGTTCCTTTGGTAGTAATCTTCCAAACTTGTTCAAAGATGTAATTTCTGTGTAGAACTTTAGTTGCTGTAGGGGGACAAATGCCCAAACTTTAAAATTCTTCTTCTCTTAATCCGCCTGTCCAAATTCAAGATGATTTTGGAAAGTTCCTTAAGTGACCCACTGCACAAATTGTTCAAGTCATATTGATTGGTTGAATACCATGTCAGCCATATTTCCCCCATTTTAAGCAGTTATACATTTGCTACTATACTATCACTCAGGTGATCCATGTCCTCTTGTGTAGTATACCTGGCCCATGTCCTCTTGTGTAGTATACCTGGTCCATGTCCTCTTGTGTAGTATACCTGGTCCATGTCCTCTTGTGTAGTATACCTGGTCCATGTCCTCTTGTGTAGTATACCTGGTCCATGTCCTCTTGTGTAGTATACCTGGTCCATGTCCTCTTGTGTAGTATACCTGGTCCATGTCCTCTTGTGTAGTATACCTGGTCCATGTCCTCTTGTGTAGTATACCTGGTCCATGTCCTCTTGTGTAGTATACCTGGTCCATGTCCTCTTGTGTAGTATACCTGGTCCATGTCCTCTTGTGTAGTATACCTGCGCAAGGGACGGCTCAAGTGGTTTTGTTTAACCCTTTCCCTCATACAACAATTCTTCAGCAGACGACTTTGAACGTATTTTGTCAAAAAATAGAAACTCTCCATAATTGAATGGATAACCTATGACAAAAAGTGGAAAACATTGTGGCAAAAGGGGAAATTGCACGTTTTGTGCAATTTCTTCTTTTGTCACTATGTTTTCAAAAAGCCGTCTGCTGCAGAGGCGTCAGAAAGCGTCTATATGAGGAAAAGGGTTAAGCCTTTGCTCCATAATACCGCATTTCCCCCGCACCAAATAAAGCTGGCATTTGAAAACAGTGAAGGGAGAGTTCAGATTGCTCGTAACGGGCAGTCTGAACTCTTCCTGCAATGTTTTCCACTATGTCAGTAAATGTTAACACAATTCACCCATTACTGATAAGTGGTGAATTACTGCTTTTTCCTCTCCTCTAATGAACCAATAACTAAGTCGTAGCGGTAGCGTGCAAACGCCAACCTCTCCCTCAACCGGGCGACCCGATCACGCTGTGGAGGTATCAGCGGCATTCTCGTTAGAATGTTTGTCTTAATTATATCTAATTTAAGTTCGAATATATGTCATATTTGGTCAGAAACCATATCACTAGGCCAAATTGAAGGGAAATCTTGTTAACACTCTGGATGCTGCATTTTTAACTTGAGCATGTTAACACTGTATCATAATGTTCGTCTTGATGATATGTAGGCCAAGTTCGAATGGTTGTCATGTCTGTTCAAAAACTAGGTCACTAGACCAAATTGAAAGAAAATCTCGTTAACACTGTACAAGACGCATGTTCTGCTTCAGAAGTTTAAAACTAGGTCGGAATGTCGATCTTAATGATATCCAGACTAAGTTAGAATATGGGTCATGCCGGGTAAAAAAATAGGTCACTAGGCCAAATTGAAGGGAAAATCTTATTAACACTCTAGAGGCCGTATTGTTTGCTTCAGCAGCTTGAAATCTTGTCTGGATTATATTTAGGTCAAGTTAGACTAGTGGTCATATTGGGTCAGAAGCTAGGTCACTACGCCAAATTGAAGGATAATCTAGTTATCACTCTGGATGCTGCATTTTTCACTTGAGCATGTCGAAACTGTTTCAGAATGTTTGTCTAGATGATATGTAGGGCAAGTTTGTATATTGGTTATGTCTGTTCAAAAACTAGGTCGCTAGGCCAAATTGAATGAAAGTCTTGTAAACACTGTAGAAACCACGATTTTTTAAATTTGGTCAGAATGTTTATCTTAATGATATCTAGGCCAAGTTCGAATATGGGTCATGCCGGGTTAAAAACTAGGTCACTAGGCCAAATTGAAGGACAATCTTGTTTATACTCTGTAGGCTGCGTTCTTTGCTCCAGCAGCTTGAAACTTTGTCAGATTGTTGTATTGATACCATCTAGTCCATTTTCAAATATGGGTTGTATCAGGAAAAAAATGGGTCACTAGGCCAAATGAAGGAAAATCTTGATAACACTCTGGAGGTTGCATTTTGAATCTTTGTCAGAATAATTGTCTTGACGAGTTTTGCATTAATCAAAGACTTTCTCCTAGTCTAGTACATGGTTTAGAGAATGATTTCTACTTGATGGAAGTGGATTTAACATTGACTTATTTCTCAATATAATAAGGCAGAAACTTCAAAATATTCTGTCTAAACCTGCTGTCAAATTTTCCTTTGATTCTTCACGTCTTAAATGTGTATACTCGTGAGCTCTTGCACTCAGGTGAGCGGTATAGTAACAACAAGGACCCCTGTTTTCAAACTTGCAGTTTCATAATATTTACTATTTTTGATATGATCTTTCAACTTCTAAACAATAAATACATAAACATAAGCTGCAATTCTTATTTCCCCAGACGATCGTGCTAGCACGTTCAGTGCTTTGATTTATGTTCAGTATAGCCATGATCAAACACTTTCGCCCAGTCTAGTCCATGGTTTCCAGAATTATTTTCTTTCAAACTTTTTTTCCCAACATCATTACCAGTTCAGTTAATTCCATCTGTGCAGAATTTTAAAATTCTATTTAATCAGCATGAAACATTGTCATACTTTGTGTTTTCTCATGTACTTTGGGCCTGGTTACTTTGTCCGATGCCTTACCAGCACGCTATTAAAAATGGTCTACTAAGAGTTTGAAATGCTCTCATCTTTCTGAACTCTTACTCCCCTATTTTCCACTCTGTCATTAAAAGTGGACCCAATCATCCATAACTGATACATGATAAATTTATGCTGTCAATGTGTAAGCGTAACACATGCTTATGGAGTGCAGCATATCTTTGTGAAACTTCTTATTTTCATTCAGTCACCTCGTTCTGTAACTAGTTGTGAATAATAGTGTAAGTCTTCTAATGTGTTCATTATGTTAGTTGCTGGATCCAATTGCATACATAATTTCTTGTTTACCCAATACTACGCTAAAGTATACTTATCAGTTTCGATCACAACTGTGGTTATCCTCAAACAAGAAATGATGTATTCAATATACATGTACTAGTGTTTTGTGGTCCTGTAATCTAAGTTGTTTTAGATGGACTCACTGTCACTGTCCGTAGCTCTCCTAAAAACACTTGCTGCAAGTTTATAACACTTTGCATGGATGTTCCTTGCATGGCCGAACTTTTACAGTTGTACACATAATTCCATTCAGTGTACAACTTATTTCCATGGCGACAAAAAAGAAAAAATATTAAATTCTTCTTGTCATAAACTACTTGCCCAACCGCATTTCAAAATAATGTCTCTGAAATGTGCCTTGACTGAACCTCACTGTACCTCCACCATGTTTGCTCGAGTGGATGCAATATGTTAAACACACAGAAACTACTTGATGGAAATTGATTTAATATTGACATATTTCTCAATATAATAAGGCAGAAACTTCAAAACGTTTCTGCCTAAACCTGCTGTAAGATTTTTCTTTGATTCTTCGTGTCTTAAATATGTATACTTGTGAGCTATTGCACTCAGGTGAGCGATATAGGACCAGCAAGGTCTTCCTATTTTCCAATTGCCAGTTTCATAATACTTACTATTTTTGATATGTTCTTTAAACTTCTTAACAATAAATACATAAACATGAGCTGAAATTGTTATTTCCTTTCACACTTTCCCTACGTTTCCAACCTTCATGCAGTCCCCAGGCCGCAAGCACTTTCAGTGCTTTGAATATAAAAGCATGTCTTCAAAATCACAAAAACTACCTCTCAAGAAATCAATTTTCCTGTTTTGCATGGCAACGCACTTGCTCATAAGACATGTTTTGTGACTGACATTCATTTTGAATTCGTAGAATAACAGAATAACATGTACGCGTGCGATGTATGCCACAAATACAGAATAACGACAGGTCATTACCGACAATTTGCATACACTTGTTCCTAATGAAATTTATGGATATTGAGCCCTCATCTGATATGTTAGTGTTAAATGTCGTCAGCTTTGATAACATCTCCTAAAAATCATTTAATATCTGTATTTCTTGAATTCTCATTTAATAGACAATTGAGAGACTTGTGTTCAGAAGGAAAAATAGCCCGCTTCTAGCATTTTTTTATTTTCCAAAACATGGGTTCAAAATTCGTCTTCTGCCAAGACGCCAACGTTGTCTGTGTCCAGAAAAGTGTCAAAGACAGCCAAGCGTGGATAATGCTTCCACTTGACTGTTACTTTATTACGGCTAGAGTGCTGATTGGAACACTAAGGCTGGGTCTATTGGAATGTGTATATCTCTGTTACCAATGCAGAGCTGAGATTTTATATTAAAGGATATTATATTTCATTTGCGTTCGACGTCTTGTTCGAGGAGATTTAAAAACATTTTTTAACGATTCACCGATACAAGTGAAAGGACGCTTTTGCATTGAAGAACATTCGTATAATATGGGAATATTTGCTATGATAGGTCATAAATTGAAATGTTCAATTAAGATATAGAGTTTGTCAATAATAAGAAAAATCTTTAAAAAAAACCATATCTGAAATAGAATAAGAGAGTTTTGTTGTTACCGTTTTATACTAGTGCAGTTGCTATTTGGAGATTTATTAATAGAAACAATTTTGCTAGACCAACTTAAAGCCTTCTCCTGCTAATCTCGACTTTACAAAATCAATTTGCTAAACAGCATCTGCGAACAATATTGACCAAGTTCGTCCTGCTCATTCGTACATCCTAATACTGGCCTACATTGTTATATATTATTTTATTAAGTATAGGCTAAGAAAAAGGCACCAATATGCAATCGTGTTTCAGAAAAGGTAACAGACGATATGATATACACGCGTATAGATTGGATTAGATATTTTGGAAAACCTGATTTATATTAATCTTTCACTTATCTAACGTGCGGATCAGTTGATAATGTGTTTGAGCGTTAATCTAACGGTTATATATTTTTTTGTTAGCTTCGAATAGTATTAGTTGCTAGACTGACAGATTGTTGAAATAATTGCTATAAGTTAGACCATCAAGACTACTGTTGTAGAAAGGCACATAATATGTTTTTTTTCAATGAAAACGAATTCGATGGAATATGACTGAAGTTGTAAGTTTATGTGTTGAGCGTTAAAATAAGAGTAATAGAAAACTGTTGTTCGCTTCGAAAAATAGAAATGAGCGAGTTGCTTGACTAACAGATCAGTGAGATAATTGGTATGACTAACACCATCAAGAATGTTTTAGATAATTAATTGGTTATGAATCCTTTTTCTTTTTTAAAGTATTTAATTGGTGATGTTAATATATCAATCACAGTATTACACTGTTATATGTTGCTGTTACCCTAACAGCTGTTTGGTGCGAATATGAAATGTGACAGATGTGTTGGAATAACGTATTGTTTAGATAGCTACCGTATTAGGTAAACAGGAACACGTCGCTGTGCTTAATTTCAATGCACAACAAAATTTAGCCGTTACGCGAGAGTCTGCGTAAAGTATCGACCCGGATCAGCCTAAGCATGCCGCGCAGGCTAATCCGAGCAGACACTTTCGCCACCTGTGTATTTTCGGTTTCAGGCATCATTACTCTATACCTTTATCCCCCTGAGACGGAATGTGTCGGTCCGTATTAGCCTCTGCAAACTGTGCAGGCTGATCTGGATCGATATATTACGCAGAGTCCATAATGTAGGTTTTCTCGTGGAACGGCTCAAATCCATCAACTATCTAGATAATTGCAACGTTCGTTATCATTGAATGGTTATATTCTGCATGCATTGAATTTCAGCAAAATTCAGTTATTACATTCTGAAATAAATGTTAACAATCCGTGAATCAATACAAATACTGTTGCATTATTCAGATAAGATAAAACCGTAATACAATTAAATTGTGGTGAAAACATGCACAATTTAATAAGAAAGGAACATACTATAATTTTCAATAAAACGAACTCGATGGAAAATGACACAAGTTTCAAATACAGATCTAATTAGTACAACACTCCTGGTTAAAAATATATGCTGTTTCATGAATTAGATGCAAATCTTAATCTAATTATACAGTGCATGGATGAAAAATGAAGGAAGCGCTATAATTCTCAAAAAACACATTCCAATTGAATGTGACGGCTGTTACCAATACAAACTTGACTGCGTATGTAAGAAGATGTATTCAACATGGTGTATGTGATAAAACCGGTCAATCTCTGCTCGCCATCTGATCAGGAGTTCATGGATTACCCAAACAATATATCGGATCTGAACACCGTTACTGGAGTTTTAAATACCACAATTACTGACCCATTCGATGTCGAAGCATATCTAGAAACGTATATGGGCGAAAAACGAAAGGACACGGGCTCTGTTGGCGTGCTCACATTCGTATATGTCGTGATCTTCCTTACCGGTATTGTTGGAAATGTGTGCACGTGCATCGTGATTGCCAAGAATGCGTTCATGCATACAGCCACAAACTATTATCTATTCAGCCTAGCCGTATCTGACATGCTGACTCTGATCTTCGGCAAGTACTTCATATTTTGATTTTAAAGATTTAATTTAACCCCTTTCCCACACTCAACAATTCTGCAGCAGACGACTTTGTAACACTTCAGGCAAAACTATGGTAAAGCGCTATAAAAGAAAGTTGTGTTATCATTTAGCGTATCCATTTCTTCTTTTGACTTTATATATATCAACAGTCGTCTCTTTAGCTGCGTCCAAATGCGTCTACAAGTGGAAAAGGGTTAATGCTTTTTGCACCATAAGACTTGGTGAACAATATTGCTGAACATCAGAGATTTCAATGAAAAGAGCAATTTCTCTTTTTCTGAAATATTCAAACCACGCATAAATATGATACAATTTTTGTTCTATATTCAACATGTAATTCCTGACATGTTTTTGAAGCGAAAGAAGATAAATATATATCATTTACTTAGCCTATGAATGTCGAACTTTAACTTCGACTCATCTTTCTTCTGTATAACATATAAACAATATACCTATTTGGTCGTGCTTGTTTTCTTTGGTGGCTACTTCAGAAGTAGAAGTGGTATATATCCTTAAACACTGGATTTATCATGTTATATTGTTCGCTGTTGACTCTTTCTATAAGAAGCTGTCGGTAACTCAGTCGGTAGCGTTGTGAGTTCGAACCCCAGCTCGGCCAAAATTCGTTTTGACGTTTGACAAAAGTCACTGTGACAAGCGCTATTCGTCTTCCACCAATGGGCTAATAGTCTATGTCGAAAAGCAGCCAGTTGCTTGGACAAAATGTTGTGTGGAGTACTGGTGTGAGAAAGCCAGGAAACACTTGAGTATGTGAATTGGTCGCCGTGATATGACTGAAAAAATTGTTGAAACGGTGTTAAAACCTAATTAATCAAGCAGCTTTCTATAATCTGTCTCTGTTTAAGTATACCCAAAATAAAACAAGCGTTTGTTCATCGAGACACACGTCTTCCCGTGAACACCAAGAAACCGACATGTCTAGTCGCTCGAGCCAAAGGCCCTCATGAATGTAATTGTTAGTACTCAGTTCGCAACACGGTGTATGATCAAAATGAGGAATCCATCGTGGTCGAGTGGTAAGGGTCGGGGTTGTGAAACCGGACACTACGGTCATGGTGGAGTGCCCTTGGGCAAGGCACATTTCCTAGCATAGTACTGGTTTGTTTACCCAGGGATCATGGCTATGTGAACTGTCTCTGTGATATAACTGAAATAATGTTGGAAACGGCGTAAAAATCCCCACTAAAACAAACCAATACACTGATCCGAATGTACAGGGTATTGAAGAACTGTCTTAATGTGTGTGACTAATCACCAAACGGAGCAAAACCAGATCCAACTACGATTATAAAAGTGCTATAATAGTATTTAAGTGTTTGCATTTATTTCACAGCTGCGAATTACCTACTGTATACTTAGTATATGGCTCCGTTTGGTCAATCAGTTATACATGTATAGTTAGGACACTGCTTTAATGATTACATAGATACAGTTTAATTAATTTCTATAATGCAGCAGATATCGTTATTTATCAATGACAATGTGCATTTTTGTCTTGTTATCCTTTCTTAAAATTAGTCCTTTTTTTTATTATTTAGTTTTGTTCATCGTATCAATTTTATTGTATTGGAAACTTAATGAAGAATCAATTAAGTTTGCATGACATTATTAAACAGTATTTTCATTTCAGTATAGGTAAGTAACTCGTTTACTATTGTGACATGTGTTAACAATTTATAATATACAGTCATAATTTAACAGCAATTTTTTGTTATAGTACACCCGGCCCCATGGGCCTATAAGTCACCAAAGAATATATGTAACATTATTTATATCATACAAATAGCATGAAATATATACAAAATATCGTGATCGGACATTCGATTATCTTGAAAATGTTTTCAAAATTATTAAACTGAAGTATGTGTAACCTTTCTCTCGTAAATAAATGTTTATCTAACAACTCTGAAAACATTATATTGACAAATATCGAAGTTAGAACAGAGTAGAAATCATTGTTAGAAAAGTGGCAATTGTTTTTTTCAGTCAATACCTCCGTTCCCCCAAAATGATGTGTGTGTTTCATCAGAAGGTATCTACATATTGGAAATTGTTCGTTTAGTTCAACATAATCCGAGCCTTCTCTGACCCTAAACAGCCCTTTTTACGAGTTTTGATATTTCACCTAAGCCGCAAAAAAAAAAAAAAAAGTCTTTAATGCTCAGAGAAGTCTCGGATTAAGTTCAACAGTGTACGCCGTCTTATATATGTATACTATTTTTGAGTGAAAAATGACACCTGCTTGTTTCGATCAAGCGTAGTTCAATTAATGTTTGCCATACTATTAAATTGTGTCTGGGTGTCTATACTTGACCTGGCCAATTAACACACGCGTAGGTTGAGTGTGTACAGTAACATTACTGAACAGAATCAATTCGAATTACATTTCAGAGATTTATTAAATGTTTGGCGCAACTGAAGTGAATATATTTTTGATGACATTCTTGGAAATAAACAGAACTAATCTTGATATGAGCCGTCCCACGAGAAAACCAACAATGTGGACTCTGCGTAAACTATCGACCCGGATCAGCCTAAGCATGCCGCGCAGGCTATCCCGGACACTTTTCGCCTCCTGTCGTTTTTCTATTTCAGGAATCATTACTCTATACCTCTATCCCCCTGAGACGGAATGTGTCAGCCCGGATCTGGGTCGATACATTACGCAGAGTCCATGATAATGTTGGTTTTCTCGTGGAACGGTTCATATTGTAATGAGCAATACATCTCTTTTTGAGAACTAATGGTGTGTACACTTTACCCTTATCCTCGTTGAAAGCGGGAAGCCAGGGTTCGGTAACGGTTACCCTTATCCTCGTTGAAGGCGAGAAGCCAGTGTTCGGTAAGGGCCTCCTTTATCCTCGTTGAAGGCGAGAAGCCAGGGTTCGGTAACGGTTTCCCTTATCCTCGTTGAAGGCGAGAAGCCAGGGTTCGGTAACGGTTTCCCTTATCCTCGTTGAAAGCGAGAAGCCAGAGTTCGGTAACGTATTACCTTATCCTCGTTGAAAGCGAGAAGCCAGAGTTCGGTAACGTATTCCCTTATCCTTGTTTAAAGCGGGAAGCCAGGGTTCGGTAACGGTTTCTCTTATCCTCGTTGAAAGCGGGAGGCCAGGGTTCGGTAACGTCTTCCCTTATCCTTGTTTAAAGCGGGGAGCCAGGGATCGGTAACGGTTTCTCTTATTCTCGTTCAAAGCGGGAGGCCAGGGTTTGGTAACGGCTTTCCTTATTCTCGTTAAGGGTTTCAATGAACGCATTACGAATGATTCATCGCGGTTTCCAGACACATACTACCGGATATAATGGTATTTTTACACAAGAAACCCCATGATATAACCTAAATGAGTTCCATTTTATTTGCGAGTGTAATTTTTATTCTTATATCCGAGTAAAATGTATCGACAAGTACTATATCACCCGTCCAAATATGTTTAAGTCACCAAACTTCTTTCATCAACTACAAAGAAATTAATGAATAAACTAAGCTAATTATATATGTTCGGCAACAAAAGGTAGAAATAGTAACATATAACCATTATTATATACATGTTCACCATGCATATATAATCATAGTTATATACGAAATTGTGCATCCTCTAGGTAGTATATGGTATAACAAACAAAAGTTTATGTATTGATATAACCGTGTTTGATCTTCTTTAATTCATTTATAAATATGTGTTGTATGACGAGATACATGTATTAACATATTTTCTATTCTTAAATACTGTTGAAAGCAGCGCAAATCACCTAACAAACCAATTAATAATGATTTATTGTTTTCTAAGTTATCCGTCATTTTTGTTGTTATTAAATAATTCCGCTTCGTTATCGATCAATCGGTGTGGATTTACACGTGTACATTTGACTGCCATAATGCTACAAGGTGGATCCGTGTCGGAAATGTTAGTATCAAATCATGATTCGAGTAACTAAGGATTTGTTTGACACAGTGTGAATGAGAAAAAGAGATGCCCTATCATAATTGCAAGCCCATATTAACAAAAACGATTGTTAGATTGTAAGGAAGAAAACGCCTCACTGATAGAAATTATATATCAGGGAAGTTTAGAGTTCGAATGAACATATGCCTGCCAATATATCGCTGAGTGAAACCTTAATGGACAGAGATACGCCGAAGCGGTTGTCTCTATGTGTGTCTTCCTGTCATGGTAGGCAACACAGAAGTCTGATTATATATGAGCCGTTCCACGAGAAAACCTACATTATGGACTCTACGTAATGTATCGACCCAGATCAGCCTGTGCAGTCCGCTTAGGCTGATCCGGGCCGACACATTCCGTCTCAGGGGGGATAGAGATATAAAGTAATATGATTCCTGAAACAGAAAAGTGTACGTCCGTGTTAGCCTGCGTGACATGCTTAGGCTGATCCGGGTCGATCCTTCACGCAGAGTCGACAATTTTGGTTGTCTCGTTATTAGGCTCATATTTTTCTTTACATACATACTCAGAGCACTACAAAAGGTGAATATTTCAAATTCCTACAAGCTTTATTTAACAATCACACTCTTTGTTGTTGGTATTCAAAGATAAATATATGTGGGAAAAGAACTGTTTCGTTTTGTTTAAGCAATAACTTTATACAGTCGATGGTTTCCAAAAACCTCGTCTGTACGGATGATAAATTTGAAACTGATATTAAATTATGTGCTGTAAAGATGTAGTAGATAAGCTTTAATCATTTAGTTAATTTTGTATGCGTTCATTTCTAGATACGACGTCTAAGAACCACTTCTGCGACATCGCAAAATTTTCGCAAAAAAAAAGTACGAAAAACACATACTCCAAAATTAAGCATTTTATATAATCTATATTGAACAAGAGCACTGATATAATATCAAGGATAAATATCGTTCTTGTGAATCGTGATTTGTGTTGTCTTCGTATAAACCAAGCATTTCACTTGGATATTCAATAAATCAAAACTACTGATGAATAATCTCTACAAAATAGATATTTACAAATTTATTGCAAACATATTTTATCTCATGTGTCGCGAACTATTCGATTCCAGCATTCGAAGAGCCGTCCTGACATTGCCAAATCTCGATACATAAGGCCAATAATTAGGATGCCTTAGTTGAAATGATCTTGATACATATTTAACGTTAGGAACGATGTAAACTAAGACCGGACCAAGGACCTATGATGACACGGGCCCCATAATGGAAATTCAAATGTCAAAGTCGTTATTCAAATGTCAAAGTCGTAATATCAAGTCAAAGGTCTCAGTTGAAATGGAGCTTGTCACACATGAACTAACAATTCATTTTCCATATTTGTTCAACTTGATCAGATGGTGCTGTGTCCAATGAGAAATAGTGCAAAAGCAGAAGTCACAGTCAATCAAGAACTGTACGACTTGATAAGACAGTGTTTTATAGATCATAGCTGCAATGTCAATGTTATAATATTGATGGTAAGTCAAGGGTAATAAACGAATGAAGGACAGCTGGTTAGGGTGCACACTTCTAGTGCCGATATTAACATTACTAATTATACCAGGGTTAGTGGAATAGTTAAGACGCTTAATAGAGTATTCAAGCTGAAAAAAGACTAGAAGCTACCGTCTAATTTGATTTACTGAATACTATTTTTTGAGAGTTCACTTAACTTTAAAAATATGTTCTAATCTTATCTTTTAAAAACTAAAAATTAACTGCTTGTACAGAAAATAATATAATTAATGAGACGGAAAGCACCATATTAGACCAATTTCAAACTACTTAATTACATTTGCAGATTGATACCCAGCAATAGTTTCTGTCCGAACTGGTCGCAAGTGTTATGTGATTGGGTACCCTGTAGCGACGTTCATATATTACTTATTAAAGTACACACAGTTGACGATCCCATATCATGTTCTAAAGAAACCTTTATTTCAGCAATGTAAGGTACTATTGACATTTAAAACGAGTTCTCTTTTCTCTAACACTTTTTTAGTATTACCTTTAAAATATTGTAGCTGTAGTGGCTTCCCTCATTAGCTCTCATGATATTTATTGAACACCACTTCAAAAAACAAGCACCCCGATTCAGTTGTACCGGGATAATTGAAGGATACGTTTGTACAACGTGTAGTACCATCTTTTGAGACGCGTTGTTGCGCTAACCTAGAAATGAACTACATTTCAGCAAATGTCAACTCAGATAATCTATTTTGTGACATTATTAGAATGGTTGCGTGACCAGAAATCAGTTAAATTAATTCGCCTTAGCTAATAAACTGTCAGAGCTAACGTGATATTTGATGCCGTTCCGGGGATTATACCTTTCATTCTTCTGTATGTTGACATCAGGCGTATTGAAATGGTCCTGTATTTGGTTATCCAATGTATTCAATTACAATCAAGGTATATGTCTGGGTAAATGGTCATCACTGTAGATGTACTGATCGTAGTACTGGGCTTATAGTGCCAAAGGGGGTTGAGGGTAGGAGTTTTAGGGAGTCGAAACTACCATATTGAAAACTGTTTGGTATGATTTGCATGCAACAACAAGTAGTATTAATTCCTTAAACTAAAGCTTGTAATACTGTCAAAGAGTAAAATGTCGGTACCAGCTTCATATTAAATTAACACGCGATTGTTCAAAAATTTCAAACCGGTATTTGTACTTTATAAAGCCATTTACGAGACCAGTGTTTTTTCTTGAAATGCCAGTGAACTCGGGAGATGCTACATATTAAAATAATATATCTATAGGTGCTACCTATTTACGAAAAATACGCAAGATAATTATAAACAAAAATTAAAGAGCATACTTTGGCCATAAAAAAGGATTTATAAGTAATTGACTAGACAATAGTATTGTTAATGTCATGTGTCTTGCATTATCAAAACATATTTGCAATTCGTATTGCTGTCGTTTATTATTACGAACAGAAAATAATAAAGTAAAGACTTTCAGAAAATCAAGGAATACATTTATAATGAACGAGGTTAAAACATGAGGGCCAAGATGATCCTTAATCGATCACCTGCATTATGGTAAAGAAGCAAATAGATCAGCCCTTTTCTGATGCCACCTGGCGACTGCCTTTTTCAAGCAGTCAATATGACTGGAACAAATTATGTAAGGGGTCACATTTCTGCTAAACCCCTTCCCTATTAGAGAGGCCTATGCAACGATTTAGGAAAAGATTGTCGCAACAAGAACAATTGCTCCTTATGAGAAAGTTATCCTTTTGCCACAATGTTTGATAAATAATTATACTTTGAATGATTGAGTCAATAGCTCATGTATAGGAATTTGGGGTCTTTCATGTTGATACCACTTTTTTTGCGGGAAACGACGTCGCTCCATTGACGTTACGCCAAGATGAAGTGTAACGGAAATGACGTCACGTCCTTCTTTGGCTACGATACAGTCAAAATTTTGTTTCGGGCGTAGAAGGCTAATTCTGTCGTTTTTTTTGACGAACGGGAAAACATATTTCTTATAGATTTCCATTTATTTTTAACTTTTCGTACAAATGTTAATTCCAGTTAATTAATGATCTTAAATATCGATTTTAAAAAAATTGATTAAAAAGACGACAATAATTTTCAATCCGTGTTTTTCTGCTCATTTTATACATACCCAAAATACCGATTTTAAAAAAAAATGATTAAAAAGCCGACAATAATTTTCAATCTGTGTTTTACGTCTTCTTTTTATACATATACAAAATGGCGGCCCCCAATGGATTTTTCCAGTTTCATTTCAGAAAGCTTCATGGGTTATGGAAAAAAAAAATCTCACGCCCGTTACCTATAAGCGAAAAAACCCATTTATGTTTTTTTTTCGTATAATTGAATGTGTGCCAATCCTTTTAAAATCTTATTTATATAAATGAGCCACGCTGGGAAGAAGTGATGTATAGGCTTCTCTCTATTTCTGTTACACTTAACCCTTGCCCCCATACAACAAATCTACAGCAGACGATTTTGAAAAAAATATTGGAAAAATCATGGGAAATCTCTATTAATAAAAGTACAATTAATGAACAAAAGTTGAAAAACATAGTGGCAAAAGGAGAAATTGAGCTATTTTTCCTTTTGTCACAGTGTTTTTAAAAGTCGTCTGCTGTAGAGATGCAAACAATCGTCTATATGTGGTTAAAGGTTTAACGTGCATGGACGTGGGACTTACTGGTCTAGATTCGCATTATATATATATTTCAGAAAGTACATAGAGTGCTATTGTTCACGCAGACGGTTTAATGGAAGCTCTTCGGTTACTGATCGTTGTAAAAGAGACCATACAAATCTATTACAACAAGGTCCAATTCCACTAACATTTTAAAACACTCAGCAATATTTAAACTTTTCAAAGTGCATTTCATTATCTTTGTTTCTCTAATAAAAATGACAAAATATTAAATATATTGTTAGTCAGCAAGGTAACTATTTATGTCAACTTAGTCATTTACATCAATGCCATCAACTATTCATGTTTTACAAAATAATAGATGAATAAAAAGTTGAAATATTTTTCAGCTGCTTCTTGTTCAGTATGGGAGTAAGTTCAGCTGCCTCTTGTTCAGTGTGGAGTTAAGCTCAGCTGCTTCTTGTTCAGTGTGAAACTAAGTTCAGCTGCTTCTTGTTCAGTGTGGAAGTAAGCTCAGCTGCTTCTTGTTCAGTGTGAAACTAAGTTCAGTTGCTTCTTTTTCAATGTGGAAGTAAGTTCACCTGCTTCTTGTTCAGTGTGGAAGATAGTTCAGCTGCTTCTTTTTCAATGTGGAAGTAAGTTCAGCTGCTTCTTGGTCAGTGTGGAAGTAAGTTAAGCTGCTCTAGGTCAGGACGAAATAAAGTCGATTGACGGATAATAATAAAGAACATGTGCGCGGCTGTTTCTCGGTCAATATACAAAATCAGCTCGGCTGTTCTAGTACGCCTGAATGTCAAATACACTTGACTACTCATCGGCTAACAGATAAGAACCTATATACACTTGACTTTCAATCCGTTAGAACTGATATACAATTGACTTCTCATCCGTGAGTACTGATATACAATATACGTTTCATCCATTAATACTGAAATACTCTTGACAACTCTTCTGTTAATACTGATGTACACTTGACTACTCACCCAGTAGTTATTCCATACACTTGACTTATCATCCGTTAATATTGGTGTACACTTGAGTACTAATCTGAAGTACTGAAAATACACTTGACTGACCATCTGTTAGTACTGCATTAAACTTGATTACTCATCCGTTATTAATGACATGTACTTGACTACTCATTCGTTAGTACTGCCATACACTTGACTACTCATCCGTTAGTACTGCCATACACTTCAATTCACATCCGTTAGTACTGCCATACACTTCAAATCTCATAAGTTAGTATAGTCATACACTTGACTACGCATCCGTTAGTATTGTCATACACTTGACTACACATCCGTTAGTACTGCCATACACTTCAATTCACATCCGTTAGTACTGCCATGCACTTCAAATCACATCCGTTAGTACTGTCATGCACTTCAAATCTCTTCCGTTAGTATAGTCATACACTTGACTACTCATCCGTTAGTATTGTCATACACTTGACTACGCATCCGTTAGTACTGTCATGCACTTCAATTCACATCCGTTAGTACTGCCATGCACTTCAATTCACATCCGTTAGTACTGTCATGCACTTCAAATCACATCCGTTAGTACTGCCATGCACTTCAAAGCTCATCTGTTAGTACTGCCATGCACTTCAAATCTCATCCGTTAGTATTGCCATGCACTTCAAATCTCATCCGTTAATATAGTCATACACTTCACATCTCATCCGTTAGTACTGCCATACACTTCAAATCTCATCCGACAGTATAGTCATACACTTGACTACTCATCCGTATTGCAATACACTTGACTACTCACCCATTAGTACTGACATACACTTGAGTAAACATCCGTTAATACTGAAATACACTCGAGTACTCATCTATTAATAGTGAAATAGATTTGAGTACTCAATCGTTAGTACTAATAGACACTTAACTACTCATTTGTTTGTACTGCTTTACATTTAAATTATCATCCGTTAGTACTTCCATACAACTGACTACTCATAATTTAGAAGTGATATCGAGGGCTTTGCGTGAAACGGTTGTAACAAAAAATGTATTTTTTACCAAGGTTAATCACCTCGCCTTAAAGTCTTTAAATAATTTTCTTGGTAGACAATGGCAATTTAGGTGCCATTCCTCGTTCTGAGCAATGGCACCTAAATTTGCATTGTTTACAAAAGGGTCAAAATTGCCCCTAAACCAGGGTTTTCAAAATAGGTTTCTAGTTACAACTGTTTCACGCCAAGCCCTCGATATACACTAACATTAGTTTAAACTTATTTATTTTAAATCGATTGCGAAACAAGCTTTAAGCTTATATTAATCACGCTCGATGTCTGCTTCCTGGATACTTAACCAGTACTCGCGCCGATTGTGTGGAAAAATTCCAAAGTCAGGACCCGCTCATCACGGGACTCGAACCAGGGACCTTTGATGTGAGAGGCCGACGCTCTACCTCTGCACCACTGTCTTCCACTAACATTGCCATCCACTTGTACTGATACAATGTAACCACTTGCTTTCTCATCAGTTAGTACTATCATACTCTTGCCTACTCATCTGTTAATACTGAAATATAATTGACGTCTCATCCGGTAGAACTGGAAAACACGTGACTTCTAACTAGTTTGTACCAATAAACGCTTGTTAACTCATCCGTTAGTACTGAAATGACAATAACTGAGGATACTGGTCAGGGCCCGTGTGTTCTAATTTGACCTGTGCCAACACATTGCGATGTCGAAAACCATAGTATCTATATCATTCATGTTTTATCAGTAGAGTAACGTGTTCACGTAGGGACGTTGATTATGACGTTGGAACCACGTTATATTATGTAATGGTTCAAGTAAGCCATGCAATATTGAAATTTAATAGTATAACAAATAATATGGTAGCTTTAAGCAAATGACGGAGATGTCCCCTCTTTATAGATTGTTATATGTTTTGTATTACGTATTGGTGTATAGACTCATGGAAATGCCAAATAGTAGATATCTACGCAACTGTTATTTAATATGGAAATCTTTATATGACGTAGGACGTAGAACCTTGGCCACTTATATCTAACACTTGCTTTTCTTGTATGGTTTTGGAAACGTTTCGATTTCATAGGAGGTTGGAAACGTGACTCAGTTTATTGGATGTTTTAAACAAGATTGGCATGGACGTATCAACGAATCTGGTCGATATCTTCACTATAAATGTTATAAGTCTCTATTGAATACAAACAATATCTGCTTATAGACATGTCGTTTAACTATACAATTGATTTATCAACATTTTGATGCTCTAATCATAATCTTAGAATTGGGAATGGTCGCCCATAGCAAAATTACTAGGAAAAATAGGATACGTGTGACAATTAGTCATAACATTACTGCGTGTGAATATCATGTCTTTATTCCAGTTTGAACAGTTCCAAGAAATCATCATTTCCTTTTTAATGTGTTTACATCTTGTACTAGCATTACTAAAAAAAGCACACTACGTTTGCATGCTGTTGAAAGAGTTATAGTTTTAGAAACATTTTTAAAAATGTAATAAATGTACTAATATGATGTTATGTATTATGGGTCGATAGCCTAAGTACTTCTGAATCAAGATTTGTCATTGTCATTTGGTTATTTAATGGTCACCGTGCTAGTAACTGATTCTTTTTTTTTTTTACAATTGCTCCAATCTTCAATCAATGTTTAAGTACTTCTAGGTTATTAGCGATAACCGTCAATCGATATTGTGGAAATGGGAAGGGAGATATACTTGAATCCCATAAATAATTCACTATGTCCATATAAACCATTTCAATCATTCGGAATGTTCAGTTATAATCGTAAGAAATATTAATATGTTCTGCAACAGCAAGTTGTATGAATAAACGATCAACTGTACCAGACCGTATGACATAAAATAATTCAGAACAGTTTACATTAATTCAGCTCATAACGTTTGACTCTTTACCACGAGATACAAACGAATTTTACGCTGCATTCAGTGTTATTGTAAAACCTTGTTGGTAACATAGGAGAACCTGCTCAAAACGAGCAGTTATTCCGTTTCTCATCCCGTTTAGGGAATTATATTTCCAATTTTTTATACATGTGAAAACAAATCCGGTGGTATTTTTGTTTTCAAAATATATTTATATGAAAATTTCATATCAGGTAAAACGCTATGTCCGTTCATAAAGTATAAGACAACTGTCTACCGACCAAAACAATATACTTAAAATATCATAATGATTTGTTTAATATACGAAAGTCTAGACAAGTATAAACGATAACTAATGTTATATTTCCTTGTTATGCAAAAATAACAGTTATTGTTTTATTCGCGTGTTCCACGAAATTTGTAAGTCTAATTTATTTTACGAAACAAACATGGTTAAATTAAATGATACAACGTAACAGTGTACAAAAGTAATGATGTTTGGAGGTCACAATAAGAAATAAACTTTTCATAAAGGTCATGGTCAGCTTAATATCGTCAAGCAATACTTATACAATGGATTTCCGATAACTCGAACCTGTGACCATTCGAATGTATTATTCAACTCGACTCTCCTTTAACGGGTCTGTCTTTTTTAAAAAAAGCGTAGCAGCTACGTTCATAGATCAATCGAGCAATCAGAACGGTTGTTTTCTCTTTTCTAATTGTATCATGGGCTCGTTTTATCATTCTACCCACAACTGTCCAGGATTTACGAAAGCTGACAGTACCACAACGCTTATGGATGCAGTCTTCATTTAGCAGTCACTCGAACACGTCGATTACTCGATGTTATTCATTGAGCAGTCACTCGAACACGTCGATTACTCGATGTTATTCATTGAGCAGTCACTCGAACACGTCGATTACTCGATGTTATTCATTTAGCAGTCACACGAACACGTCGATTACTCGATGTTATTCATTTAGCAGTCACACGAACACGTCGATTACTCGATGTTATTCATTTAGCAGTCACACGAACACGTCGATTACTCGATGTTATTCATTTAGCAGTCACACGAACACGTCGATTACTCGATGTTATTCATTTAGCAGTCACACGAACACGTCGATTACTCGATGTTATTCATTTAGCAGTCACACGAACACGTCGATTACTCGATGTTATTCATTTAGCAGTCACACGAACACGTCGATTACTCGATGTTATTCATTTAGCAGTCACACGAACACGTCGATTACTCGATGTTATTCATTTAGCAGTCACACGAACACGTCGATTACTCGATGTTATTCATTTAGCAGTCACACGAACACGTCGATTACTCGATGTTATTCATTTAGCAGTCACACGAACACGTCGATTACTCGATGTTATTCATTTAGCAGTCACACGAACACGTCGATTACTCGATGTTATTCATTTAGCAGTCACACGAACACGTCGATTACTCGATGTTATTCATTTAGCAGTCACACGAACACGTCGATTACTCGATGTTATTCATTTAGCAGTCACACGAACACGTCGATTACTCGATGTTATTCATTTAGCAGTCACACGAACACGTCGATTACTCGATGTTATTCATTTAGCAGTCACACGAACACGTCGATTACTCGATGTTATTCATTTAGCAGTCACACGAACACGTCGATTACTCGATGTTATTCATTTAGCAGTCACACGAACACGTCGATTACTCGATGTTATTCATTTAGCAGTCACACGAACACGTCGATTACTCGATGTTATTCATTGAGCAGTCACACGAACACGTCGATTACTCGATGTTATTCATTGAGCAGTTCCACGAACACGTCGATTACTCGATGTTATTCATTGAGCAGTCACACGAACACGTCGATTACTCGATGTTATTCATTGAGCAGTCACACGAACACGTCGATTACTCGATGTTATTCATTTAGCAGTCACACGAACACGTCGATTATGCGATGTTATTCATTGAGCAGTCACACGAACACGTCGATTACTCGATGTTATTCATTGAGCAGTCACACGAACACGTCGATTACTCGATGTTATTCATTTAGCAGTCACACGAACACGTCGATTACTCGATGTTATTCATTGAGCAGTCACACGAACACGTCGATTACTCGATGTTATTCATTTAGCAGTCACACGAACACGTCGATTATTCGATGTTATTCATTGAGCAGTCACACGAACACGTCGATTACTCGATGTTATTCATTGAGCAGTCACACGAACACGTCGATTACTCGATGTTATTCATTTAGCAGTCACACGAACACGTCGATTACTCGATGTTATTCATTGAGCAGTCACACGAACACGTCGATTACTCGATGTTATTCATTGAGCAGTCACACGAACACGTCGATTACTCGATGTTATTCATTGAGCAGTCACACGAACACGTCGATTATTCGATGTTATTCATTGAGCAGTCACTCGAACACGTCGATTACTCGATGTTATTCATTTAGCAGTCACACGAACACGTCGATTATTCGATGTTATTCATTGAGCAGTCACTCGAACACGTCGATTACTCGATGTTATTCATTTAGCAGTCACACGAACACGTCGATTATTCGATGTTATTCATTGAGCAGTCACTCGAACACGTCGATTATTCGATGTTATTCATTGAGCAGTTCCACGAGCAAACTAACAGTATGTACGATGCGTAATGTATCGAACCAGATTAGCCTGCACAGTCCACGCCGGCTAATCTGGGCCGACACATTCCATCTCAATAGATAGAGGTATAGAGTAATGATTCCTGAAACAGAAAAAACACAGGAGGCGAAAAGTGTATTCCCGGTTTAGCATGATGATTTTATGTAAATGAAAACGTTTGTCAGAGAAATGATATAGACAGAATGCAAATTATAATCAGTCGATATCTGAATAAGTAATTTAGAAACGATGCAAATTAAAACAAGTCGATGCCTAGAGAAATTACAGCATGGGCAAGCCATAGTAATACATTTTTTAATTTGACCTTTAAAGTGACATGAATGCTACACACCGGGGTCATACGTGCTACATAGTCTCACTATGGTCAATATTTAAGCTAATTCAGTTCAGATTACACCTAATACATCGGGGGCCAGGTTGGTCAACCAAAAAAGTCCCTCAATAATACTTTGATTTCGTCGAAATGAGTGTATACCTTCACTAGAATGAATTGCATATGTGACAAGGAGTTTAAATAGATTGTAAATGTGTATAGGATGCACTGGACTGTTTGATTTCATCATTTTCAGTACTGACCTTAAATGAAAATGAAAATAGAGTTCAGTGTATGTGGAAGCCAGGTTTGGCCCAGTCCGATTGTACGCAAAGTGACGGGAACCATATTCGTAGAGTGATTTCTTTCTTGCATAATACATGACACGCCCCCAAATTGTGTTTAACCATTTATAGGTGATAGGTTACTCGTCTCAATGACATAGGGTGTTAACAAATGTAGGTACAAATTGCATGTTTATAACACAAGGACAATTATGGTGACATATTTGATGTCTTTTTACCGCAACGAGTTTGTGTTTTTCTTAAATTGTCTTTATTTCATTTTGTGACTGCCGTGAAGTGTGAAGTCATCTTACCTTTAATGGTTGACATCGTTAGAAAACTGAAATTGAAAAAGGGAGGCCAAATACTCTTTTGGAATAGAATGAGGAATCTTAAAAACATGAACATTTTCCTTATCTTATCTTCCTTTTTGCAGGTAAATTGTGATTATATTTATTTCTTACAATCTTAGGATAAGCCTAAGCATGCCGCGCAGGCTAACCCGGGCAGACATTTTTCGCCTCTTGTAGATTTTCTGTTTCGGGAATTATTACTCTATACCTCTATACCCCTAAGACGGAATGTGTCGACCCGGGTCAGTCTACGCGAACTGCGCAGGCTGATCTGGGTCGACACATTACGCAGATGCAATTATGTTGGTTTTCTCGCGGGACGGCTCAAATTGTGTTTTGCATTATAACATTCTCAATTTTGCTATAGATATGAAATCACTGATTTTTTTTTGTAACAACAATTGATAGAACAACCTGCTTGCCATGCATATGTAATTGAAAATGAAATGAAACAAATTAAAGGCAAATGCGTTTAATCAAAAGTAATTTTAGTTATATTTCAGCTGCAATAAACTGATAAAAGTCTTCAGTACATTGATAACGAGATACAAAGTACAACTACATGAGGTCCAGTACTCAAATGTAGCATGACAAAATATGATTCTGAATGGCATATCAAGTTATAAACAGAGGCATTGGCATTGCCAACAACCCTACGTCGAAAAGATATCATTTTGACTTACGAAACCATCCATGCCTAAAATGGTAGAGCCATGAGCCGTCAAGCGCGAAAAACAACATTGTGGACTCTGCTTAAGTATCGACCCGGATCAGCTAAAGCATGCTGCGTAGGCTAACTTGGAAAGACGCTTTTCGCCACTTGTGGATTTTCTGTTTCAGAAATCATTACACTATACCTCTACCACCCTGCGACGGAATGTGTCGGCCTGGATCAGTCTGCGCGGATTGCGAAGGCTGATCTAGGTCGACACATTATGCAGTGGCCATTATGTTGGTTTTCTCGTAATTCGGCTCATTTAACCTTGAATCTGTTATATTGACCTTTTAAAAAATTGATTCAGTTATTTTCTAGCTGCGGCCAAAGCTGTAAACGACATGTGAAGAAAGAGACGATTCTTATTAATAGGTACACGTATCTTCCTTTCCAGCAGTGTTTTCAATATTTTGCTTCCAGTTCGGGTCTTTTCAAATTCTGTGTTTTTTCAAAATAGCATGTGCAATAAATATATGTTATCAGTTGTTAGCAATACATACGTAGTGTGTGATTACACCTTGTAAAACTATTATCATGTAGTTGTAAGACAAACATCCCGAAGGTATACTGTTCCATGCCATATCTTATTAACAATATCAGGTGTTTAGTGTACATATTTGAATAACATAGCATAACAAAATGTGTATTGGCATGAAACATTAGCAATATAACTTATACAAAGTGGAATTGATATGAATTCTTTACCAAAAGAAGAAATAAACATATTTTATATCAGAGGTTACATGTACATTGTATATCTATGATACAGTATCTTTTACAGTTTATCTCTTTCCTTAAAAGTTTTCACTACAATGTATCGTTTCAAAACGCTTACATCGTTGAACTTATACCACAAGTTTACAAACTTAGAAGAATCTTCAAATGCATCAGCTTCGTTTATCATACAACCTACTTTATTGTTAGGATACTTTCTGTTTGTTCAGTATATTACAGATTGAAAGTAATACATTTCGTCGTAAAACATTTATAACCCGGGACATTTCATTAAAAGAAGGAAATGAGTTAAGACACACGTATCCCATTCGTCAAAAGAAGTAATAAAGAACGAAACCAAGGCCACATCGCTGATAGAGTGATTATTTTTTATTCAATCAAATGTCACCAAATTCACATCTTATAGACAGATTATGTTATCACGAATCTTCATACACGAAACAGGACGTGCGGGTAAATTTGTCAATTTCCCATCGGTGTTTAGAATAACACTGGTGTTTTGTTTATTCGATTTCTTAATGTTTCGTATCACATTAATCTTTTATGGGAAACATGTATTTTCTCCATAGACAGGGTCGTAGCTCCCTTTAGGCACTGTAGGCACGTGCCTACACATTTTCTCTCAAAATGCCCCAAAATGCTGCTGCTGCGATAGAAATCTGCGTAATGTATCGACCAGATCAGCCTGCGCTGTCCGCGCAGACTGATCCGGCCGACACATTCCGTCTTAGAGGGATGTATGTATAGAGTAGTGATTCCTGAAACAGAAAAATCCACAGGAGGCGAAAAGTGTCTATCCGGGTAGGCCTGTGTGGCAAACTTATGCTGATCCGGGTCGATACTTTACGCAGAGTCCACAATGTTGATTTTCTCACGAGACGGCCAACATATTGATTATTGCAAAGCTACGCCCCTGATAGAACAAGTGTAACTATAATGTAGGTAAAGGGTTCATCGGCTTTATCTAGCAATTGTAAAACATTGCATTATAGGATAAATATCGTGTATAGATTCCCTTTGTACTCGGTCCCTTTAAGTCGTCATACACTCAGTAACTTTTATTTGCTCTTCTCCATTCCAATAAGGCATGTTATGCTTCTTATAAGAAAAAGACATTTGTTACTACTTCATCCCATTTAGTTTGAATTTCATTAGTCAATATTGTTCTCTTTACTATTCGTTAGATAAAAGAACATGTTAACGTTCTAAGAAATTGCACTGTCGAACAGGGGTTTTGATTCTGCTAATACGAAACCTATATTGCTTCAACGCTTTGATGTGAAATAATAATATACCATGGTCCAAATACTGGGGGAAGTCTTAGTGAATGATCTGCCGTCACTGGTCGATATTTTTCATTCCTTTTTATTGGTAGAATTGCGATAGCAAGGCTACCTAAGTTACAAGCGGGATTTTGAAGTCACGTGATGTAAATGATTCAGAACACTATTTCTATCATATCTGTACGCCAAAAAAAATAGTGCAAAAAAAATATAGACTAAATAACTAATGCAAACATAAGCAAAAGTCAAATAAGTAATATAAATGTCACTTCTTCTAGGTAGCCAAATAAAATTACAAGTGTCTGAATGTGTAAGTATTATATTTAAGTGTAATAAAAGATACGGATATCACTAGAGAATTTGCTGCGGCATCAGAAAGGTTGAAATTTGCCCAATTTTTCAAAATATTCTCCTCTAAATTTACTTGTCTGATACCAATATAATGTCGTATAAAGTTATCAATGGATGACTCTCTACAATATATATTATGTTGATTGGTTGATAAACACGGCAATCAGGCGAAATAAGAAAAGGGGCACAATGACAACATTTAAAACCTACATTCTTATGAAAGTGCTTGTCTGATTTCAAGATAATTTAGGAGAACTGTTCATTCACTGCAGCTTTACATGTTTTAAGTCTTATTGATTGGTTGAAAGTCGTAGAAACAAAGGTGGCGTCTAAAGAGTGGTGAACTGAACTGAACGTATAACTTCAAATAACATCTCATCCTTCCTTATCCAATGGCGGTCCTATTTCAAATGTGTTCAAATATATAAATTACAAACACAATTTGTGTTGCTGTGGCAGCAGGAAGGGAGTAAAATTCCTTAACTGTAAAATTAGTCTCCTCTGAATCCGCTTGTCAGATTCCAAGATATCTTGGTACATATGTTCCTTGAGTAACCCTCTACAAGATTATTTTAAGAAGTAGTGATTGATTGAACAAAAATGGCAACCGTCATTTAGCTTTAAACACAATCTCCTCCAAAACAATTGGACTGATATCAACCAAACTTCACGGGAATGATACTTTGGTGGTCCTCTTACAAGCTGTTCAAATATTTAATATCATAACAAATCTCTTTGATTGATAAGTTTCAATTACAGTGTCCACTCCTATTAATCTTTCTCCGATATTAGCAGTCACACATATGATACAAAGCTATCACTCAGGTGATCGATTCAAGGCCACGCTTGTCCTATTTTATTAATATATTGCATACTCTGAATACATCAGTTGGTTCAGTATAGCCAATACATAGGAATACACTGTACTGTCAGGAATGATCCCGGTGGGATTTTCGTAGAGCTATTGGGTAATATAATATCTTAAAAGTATTATGTCGACCGATTGATATATTCGGAGTTCGGGTCAGTTAATGTTAACAAGACCAACAAGAATTTATGATCTTGGAAAAATGTCATTCTTGTCTGACGTATCAATGCTTGTCTGTCAGGGTGGGGATTTTTCTAGATAAATATTTCTATATGCACTTCCCTTTAACCGATCACAATTCTACCTTCAGTACCTTCAGTACTTTGATTGACATCTTTTTATATATTTTCTGAAATCTAGATAAATGCTTTGGATGAATCACGTGCATTAAGTGAGGACAGGAATACACCTTTAACGGGCATAGACTCCTCCCTATGGTTATGAACTCGATGCATCGTGTGTTTCTTCTACCCCTTTTTTAGTTATCTAATTTACACTTTTGTTGTCCTGGATACATTTTCAAATATTGAGAGAAAAAAACTATTAAATATTATACATGTATGTCGTATGGTTATTGTACAGTATGCCATAGCTACATATTCGAGTTTATTTTTTATCTTTTAACATGCTTAGAATTGGGGAAACGCCAACACTTTAACGTTATTTTCTTCTGAGTTTGCTTGTCAGATTACAATATAGTATGGCAGACATGTATACTATGTGATCTCCTACCAACAGTGTTCAAATCATATTCATAGCTATAAAAAAAAAATCGCCCAGACGGCGGAAACAAAATATGAAAGTTTACTCCTTTGTAAGTGCTTTTCAGGCGAGGATAATTTGGCTTAAACGGTCCTCTGTTGAACTTACACATACTTTTTTCAATCCATATTGATTCGTTGAACCACACAGCTACCAAGCCGCATCAGAAAAAAAAGAGGTAATGAGAAAAAAAAATATTCTTCTGTGAAAATGATTGTCTGATTTTAATTTCAATAATCAGTGTTGTCCTATTATTGTTCAATTTTGCCCGAACATGTGTAATTTTGCATTTTCTACTTGACTAGCATTCCTATTATCCTGGACCTCAACTGTTTTATATGGCACATTAACACTACGATTGGTTTTCCGTCATCACCGCTCATAGATACACTTTTAAACATTGTAAGTTGGTAATAGTAATAATATATCATGGCCTATTGTTAATGTTTATAATGGCATGACTACTTATTTCAGAAAAGTTGTTGGTGTAATGCATCGACATCCATATTCGGAGTGCAAAGGCTTCAATGTCTAAGACTATAACTGAATCGTTGCTTCAAGTTGTTGTTTCTGGACAAATCGAATTTCCTCTAGAAGTTGTAGTTATTGCGGCGTTCTGTGCAATGTTCATTCACTTCTATAGCGTAACGTTTGACGGTTTCGAATCAATAATAAAGTATTAACAACGTTCGCCTCATCAGATGGATAACCAGATTCGATCCCGGGTAGGGTCTTAAAAAATACTCGAACAATTATAGTAAAACTGTATTTTTGGATTTGCCGTTGACGCACAGGTTTTAGATACAGGAAGAGCGTGTTATTTAATCTGGAATTGCCATTCACGATGTTCAGTGTGGATGTATATTTCAAAGTCTGGCCTTCTGACAAATTAAATGTACGATAACCTATTAATTACAGTGTTGCTCTGCTCAATGTTCAATCAGTTCCAGGACGTCAAGAATTCACGGTGAAATGTGAATATATGTGTCAATATACCGCGTTCAATCCAATATTCCAAACTAGACATCTGTAGAAAATTAGTTTGGGTTAGAAAATTGGTTTTAAGGTTATATATATTCACGTGAAAACACGGGTTTTTGAGTTAAATCCATGTGACTTTGTTTAGGGTTTACACTTACAGAACAATTTTGACGCATCTGCATCAGGAATTGCTATAACGGTATAGTTTGGTCTTTCATTATACCTGGTTCGTGTTTGTTGTGTTTATTTGTATCGAGATGAGACAGTTTGCTTCTGTTATTTTCAATAAGGTTACGTGTAAAATATATCAAAATCATAATGAGCTTTGATATTACCTTTCAAAATAAAGAAATAATCAAATTGCCGTGTGTTATTTTGGTTACCAATCCAGAAAGATCACCACATTGCCTTATTATTATCGTACATTGCATATACTAGTATTGTGTATGTGTTTATTGTCTATACGGTTTATTAAACACGTGTCCCTATTTGAAAAATATGGTAAGTGGGTATAAATATAATTGTTGTTGTTGCTTTTTATCTTTAACCCTTTCACAAATAGAACGAATCTCAAGTAGACGACATTAATGATATATTGGACAAAATATGATAACAATTCTATAAATCCAAGTATATTTATTGTGTCGAGTTTGAAACATTGTGGCAAATGGAGAAATAGCTCATAATGAGCAATTTGTCATTTGTCATGATTGTTTGAAAAAAAACGTCTGCTGCAAATGCGTCAGAACCCGTCTGTATGGGGGAAAAGGTTAAAGTCAAAAAGCAACAACAATAATTCTATCTATACCCACTAACAACACCCACATTATAATTGCATGACAGAAAAATGGACGACGAACAAGTTATCCCTCAGTATCACTATCCCTAAGAAAGCGACACAACAGCAGCGATAAGAACAATACAAGGAAGATACATTTCAGAGAATAATAACTAATCCGACGAATTAACACATACATACATACATACATTTTGTTTTTGATTTGTTAATTTCTATAAATGACATTTGACCTTGATATGTTATATTGACGTTTCGTAATTTCAATGAAGGAGCACTCTTCAATTAACAACTGTTTAAACATGTACGTACTACTGCCTTCACTACAAATTGGTAAGCTAGAGTTATAATACTTTGGATCTTCTGCATTTAATACCCACCCTTTGTAAAAGATGTGTGACACTGACTACTTTGCAGCGGACTATATAAGGATAAGTAAACATGCATATTCCCACCATTATCTCTCTTACATACGTGATGAATCATCCAAACTCAATGTTGGTGTACTCAAAAGAATGCTCTCAGTGAGACGATAACTTTGATTACCTAAAACATCAGCTTTGAGAGTCAAACAAGGATCTCGGAATTTGAAATATACACCTTCTCTAGAGCTCTGTAAATTGTGTTCAGCCAATTAAACTTTAAAAGATGTCGATGACAATCTACATGTTTCCAACAAATGAGCCGTCCCACGAGAAAACCAACATTGTGGACTCTGCGTGAAGTATCGACCCGGATCAGGATAAGCATGCCGCGCAGGTTTACCCATGTATATAATGTTCGCCTCCTGTGGATTTTCTGTTTCATGAATCATTACTCTATATCTCTACACCCCTGAGACGGAATGTGTTGGCCCGGATCAGTCTGCATGGACTGCGCAGGCTGATCCGGGTCGATACATTACGCAGAGGCAATAATGTTGGTTTTCTCGCGGGACGGCTCAAATCACGATTAATAGAAATGTGTTGCATATCTTTTGCGTTTGATTATTCCCTTTTCAGATACAGGCAAGGAAGTAACATCATTCTTCAAAAAGGATCAGGCAAATGCCTTAATGTGGCGATACAATATTATTAAAAGGGAGCAAAAAAACAACCTTTATGAATAAATAAATTGTATAAAATGATTTAAGAAACAGCAAGGTACAAAATACGTATGTCTTCTACCGTTATTACAAAACTTTAGACACATGTAATGGGTATTTAATAACTTTCCCCTAACTTCCTAGGCTACGCTTTTTTTATAGTTTGGTTTACGACCCGATTCATCAAAGCTCAGAAAAATGTTTCTGGCGATGTTTTTGCCTATTTACGATATTGAGATTTTTAAATAAATGGGTAATCTTACATATTACAGTATCTGACATGCTGACTCTGATCTTCGGCAAGTTCTTCATATTTTGATTTTATTGATTTAATTTAACCCCTTTCCCACACTCAACAATTCTGAGGCAGACGACTTTGTAACAATCCAGGCAAAACTATGGTAAAGCGTTATACAAGAAAGAGATGTTATCATTAAGCGTATCCATTTCATGTTTTTGAAGCGAAAAAAGATAAATATATATCATTTACATAGCCTATGAATGTCGAACTTTAACTTCGACTCATCTTTCTTCTGTATAACATATAAACAATATACCTAATTGGTCGTGCTTGTTTTCTTTGGTGGCTACTTCAGAAGTAGAAGTGGTATATATCCTTACACACTGGATTGATCATGTTATATTTTTCGCTGTTGACTCTTTCTAGAAGAAGCTGTCGGTAACTCAGTCGTTAGCGTTGTGAGTTCGAACCCCAGCTCGGCCAAAATTCTTTTGACGTTTGACAAAAGTCACTGTGACAAGCGCTATTCGTCTTCCACCAATAGGCTAATAGTCTATGTGGAAAAGCAGCCAGTTGCTTGGAGAAAATGTTTTGTGGAGTACTGGTGTGAGAAAGCCAGGAAACACTTGAGTATGTGAATTGGTCGCCGTGATATGACGGTTGAAAAATTGTTGAAACGGTGTTAAAACCTAATTAATCAAGAAACTTTCTATAATCTGTCTCTGTTTAAATATACCCAAAATAAAACAAGCGTTTGTTCATCGAGACACACGTCTTCCCGTGAACACCAAGAAAACCGACATGTCTAGTCGCTCGAGCCAAAGGCCCTCATGAATGTAATTGTTAGTACTCAGTTCGCAACACGGTGTATGATCAAAATGAGGAATCAACCGTGGTCGAGTGGTGAGGGTCGGGGTTGTGAAACCGGGCACTACGGTCATGGTGGAGTGCCCTTGGACAAGGCCCATTTCTTAGCATAGTACTGGTTTGTTTACCCAGGGATCATGGCTATGTGAACTGTCTCTGTGATATAACTGAAATAATGTTGGAAACGGCGTAAAAATCCCCACTAAAACAAACAAACACACTGATCCAAATGTACAGGGTATTGAAGAACTGTCTTAATGTGTGTGACTAATCACCAAACGGAGCAAAACCAGATCCAACTACGATTATAAAAGTGCTATAATAGTATTTAAGTGTTTGCATTTATTTCACAGATGCGAATTACCTACTGTATACTTAGTATATGGCTCCGTTTGGTCAATCAGTTATACATGTATAGTTAGGACACTGCTTTAATGATTACATAGATACAGTTGAATTGTTTTCTATAATGTAGCAGATATCTTTATTTATCAATGACAATGTGCATTTTTTTCTTGTTATCCTTTCTTAAAATAAGTCCAATTTGTTTTATTTAGTTTTCTTCATCGTATCAATTTTATTGTATTGGAAACTTAATGAAGAATCAATTAAGTTTGCATGACGTTATTAAACAGTATTTTCATTTCAGTATAGGTAAGTAAGTCGTTTACTATTGTGACATGTGTTAACAATTTATAATATACAGTCATAATATAACAACAATTTTTTGTTATAGTACACCCGGCCCCATGGGCCTATAAGTCACCAAAGAATATATGTAACATTTTTTATATCATACAAATAGCATGAAATATATAAAAAATATCGTGATCGGACATTCGATTATCTTGAAAATGTTTTCAAAATTATTAAAATTATTAAACTGAAGTATGTGTAACCTTCCCTCGTAAATAAATGTTTATCTAACAACTCTGAAAACATTATATTGACAAATAGCGAAGTTAGAACAGAGTAGAAATCATTGTTAGAAAAGAGGCAATTGGTTGTTACAGTCAATACCTCCGTTCCCCCAAAATGATGTGTGTGTTTCATCAGAAGGTATCTACATATGGGAATTTGTTCGTTTAGTTCAACATAATCCGAGCCTTCTCTGACCCTAAACAGCCCTTTTTACGAGTTTTGATAAGTCTTTAAGGGTCAGAGAAGTCTCGCTTAAGTTCAACAGTGTACGCCGTCTTATATATGTATACTATTTTTGAAAAATGTCACCTGCTTGTTTTGATCAAGCGTAGTTCAATTAATGTTTGTCATACTATTACATTGTGTCTGGGTTTCATACTTGACCTGGCCAATTGACACACGCGTAGGTGGAGTGTGTACAGTAACATTACTGAACAGAATCAATTCGAATTACATTTCAGAGATTTATTAAATGTTTGGCGCAACTGAAGTGAATATATTTTTGATGACATTCTTGGAAATAAACAGAACTAATCTTGATATGAGCCGTCCCACGAGAAAACCAACATTGTGGACTCTGGGTAAACTATCGACCCGGATCAGCCTAAGCATGCCGCGCAGGCTATCCCGGACAGACACTTTTCGCCTCCTGTCGTTTTTCTATTTCAAGAATCATTAACTCTATACCTCTATCCCCCTGAGACGGAATGTGTCAGCCCGGATCTAGGTCGATACATTACGCAGAGTCCATGTAATGAGCAATACATCCTTTTGAGAACTAATGTTGTGTACACTTTACCCTTATCCTCGTTGAAAGCGGGAAGCCAGGGTTCGGTAAGGGCCTCCTTTATCCTCGTTGAAAGCGGGAAGCCAGGGTTCGGTAACAGTTTCCTTTATCCTCGTTGAAAGCGTGAAGCCAGGATTCGGTAACGGTTTCCTTAATCCTCGTTGAAAGCGGGAAGCCAGAGTTAGGTAAAGGGTTTCCCTTATCCTCGTTGAAAGCGGGAAGCCAGTGTTCGGTATTGGTTTCCCTTATCCTCGTTGAAAGCGGGAAGCCAGTGTTCGGTAACGGTTTCCCTTATCCTCGTTGAAAGCGGGAAGCCAGAGTTCGATAACGGCTTCCTTTATCTTCGTTGAAAGCGGGAAGCCAGGGTTTGGTAACGGTTTCCTTTATTCTTGTTGAAAGCGGGAAGCCAGAGTTCGGTAGCGGCTTCCCTTATTCTCGTTAAGGGTTTCAATGAACGCATTACGAATGATTCATCGCGGTTTCAGACACATACTACCGGATATAATGGTATTTTTACAAAAGAAACGCCATGATATAACCTAAATGAGTTCCATTTTATTTGCAAATGTAATTTTTATTCTTATATCCGAGTAAAGTGTATCGACAAGAACTATATCACCAGTCACCAAACTTCTTTCATCAACTACAAAGAAAATAATGAATAAACTAAGCTAATTATATATCTTCGGCAACAAAAGGTAGAACTAGTAACATATAACCATTATTATATACATGTTCACATGCATATATAATCATAGTTATATACGAAATTGTGCATCCTCTAGGTAGTATATGGTATAACAAACAAAAGTTTATATATTGATATAACCGTGTTCGATCTTCTTTAATTCATTCATAAATATGTTTTGTATGACGAGATACATGTAATGAGATATTTTCTATTCTTCAATACTGTTGAAAGCAGCGCAAAACACCTAACAAACCAATTACTAATGATTTATTGTTTTCTAAGTTATCCGTCATTTTTGTTGTTATTAAATAATTCCGCTTCCTTATCGATCAATCGGTGTGGATTTACACGTGTACATTTGACTGCCACAATGCTACAAGGTGAATCCGTTTCGGAAATGTTAGTATCAAATCATGATTCGAGTAACTAAGGATTTGTTTGACACAGTGTGAATGAGAGAAAGAAATGCCCTATCATAATTGCAAGCCCATATTAACAAAAACGATTGTTATATTGTAAGGAAGAAGACGCCTCACTGATAGCAATTATATATCAGGGAAGTTTAGAGTTCGAATGAACATATGCCTGCTAATATATCGTTGAGTGAAACCTTAATGGACAGAGATTCGCCGAAGCGGTTGTCTCTATGTGTGTCTTCCTGTCATGGTAGGCAACACAGAAGTCTGATTATATATGAGCCGTTCCACGAGAAACCCTACACTATGGACTCCGCATAAAGCATCGACCCGGATCAGCCTAAGCATGCCGCGCAGGTTAACCATTTCAACACTCGTTACTCTATACCTCTATCCCCTGAGACGGAATGTGTCGGTCCGGATTAGCATGTCGTGCCGGGACTGGGGATAAAACCCGGGACGCCCGGTTTCAATCCCCGACCGCTAACCACTCGACCACGGTAGATTCCTTGCTTTAATGTTAAGGTCATTATTAGTCGCCGGGCAGAAGCCCATCTTGAACATATTACAATTGCGTTTGTTTAAAAACACTAAGTTATGACACATTTAAAATGAAATAAATATTCCGATGTTTTAAGTATGTGCAGTTTCTTTATTCTGACTTGCATTTACGTTTTTGTGTTTCATTTACGAAGACAAAACAGTCCCTATTAGCTAGATTGCGATACTTTATTTTCATAAACTATGTAATCAAAAGGCGATAGCTACAAACCTTTACGTCGCACAGTCTAACTTTTTTACATACGCGCACCTGCTTGCAGAAGACTATCGATATGAAAATCACTTCTAATTCTCCTTTTAATAGATAAGTATCAACATAAACTGGTAACAGAAACAAAAATAAGAAATATTTTGTGAAAATATGTCTCAAATATAAGCCTGTTTATCGGTCGTGAACGTCGAAACGCCTTTTCCTCAGTTCGTGACCTAGTTTCATATGGCCAAAATGTAAACAAAGCGAAGTAACCGGAAGTAAAATGTAAACTTAGAAAAGTGACTTGTTTATGCAGACAAACAATGTCGCACGACGAATTGATTTCTTAAACGTCACGAAACGAGTGCATGGGTCGAATGTAGGAGAAAGAAAGATAATATAAAAATGCTTTTTTTCACTCGAATGCAGTGGAATAAAACATGCACTAAAGCTTTGCCTGATTTTTTATTCACTTTCTTCGATGTCTGACACTACGCCTCGATTTGACACACGAGGGTCAACATTTCGAAAGAATGCTCAAACACCTTATAACAGATAGATAGCTAATATTACACACTTGAATGATTAAATATATGTGATATTAAATGTTTATTTGGCTTGAAACAAATTAAGAGAAGAACAAACTCTGATAAACAATATATTTAGAAATAAAGAAAATCTGCTCTTTCGCACCCAATTAATTTCATACTTGCCACCTATTAAATAGTAATGGGACTCGCAATTGGCATTTCTCTTGCGCCAAACATATATTGTATGCATCAACGATTTAGATAAACAATTTAGCTGATATGTTGTTTCAAGTGTGGTCTACGTTTTAAACATATGAGGATAAATGTTAACATCTGAGAAATATTTATTATAATTATCATTAAAAAGGAGGAAGTTCATGTCTTCAGCAATTTAACCGTTTTCTCAATGTTTTAAGCGTTTAAAGGTTTTCATTGTTGCTTCAGACATAGCTTTTTATTGCATGTAGATTTAAATCCCAAAATGTATTAATTTGTTGTGGTTTTATTGACAAATACAAAACATCAAAATTCCTGACCAAAAGAAATCCTGAAATTTGTAGATCTATGTGGAATTTCAAAAATCCTGGAATTAGTCCTTATGAAAACATTATGTGTATGTTTAGACTAATGAAAGTCAAGAATACATGTGTGTTAAAAAATAAATCAATGCAGTCTTTTCCGGCGACATTGATGCCTTGCGTCAACTTTCTCTTGTAATTGTTTAAAGTCAAAGGTAAAAGACGAATGAAGGCCACGAGCTGGTTAGGTTGGAAACTTCTAGTCGTACATCTTTTTTTTATATTACGATTTATACCAGGGTCAGTAGAATAATGTATATAACTATTCATCGAGAGTATTCAAACTAGAAGTTACATTCTAAATCAGCTACAATGGGTTTGTTTTGCAAATGGATTACCTGGATACTTACTAGTGAGAGTTCACTTACCTTTACAATATGTTTTATTTGCTTGTACCTTCACTTTCATAACTCACAATTGATGAGGCGGAAAGCACATGATGCAGCCCATATTAAAACTATTTAGCGGTACAGATTGAGGTCCAGCAGCAGTATCTGGCTTAACTGCTTCTACACTGGTTGCACATATCATGTGATTGGGTTCCCTGTAGCGACGCTCATATATTACTTCAACAAAGTTCATACAGTAGACTATTCCATATCATGCAATTATTTTGTAATTTTTATATAGAGTTCAAATGCTCTCATTGAGCATACGATTTTAAGTTTCTATATGCCCAGTTAATAGTGTACACTATATCATGACAGGTGCAGATACTTTCAAGAGACAAAGTTAGATACAAGGGAGTCAATTGGTTCGTTAACGTGATCAGTTTATAGAACCTTTTGTTTCAGCAATGTAAGGTACTATTGACATTCAAAGCGAGCTCTAATTCCGCTAACTATTTTTGAATATAACCTTTAAATATGGTAGCCATGGTGGCTTCCCTCATTGGCTGTCATGGTATTTCCGACAAAAGCGTAACGCAAGATTCGCCGGTTTTATAACCTACTATTGCCAGTTATGGTAAGTTATTAAAGAAACATTATGCTTTAACTAATATATTGCTGAAAGTGGTGTTACACACTACTTCAAACATCAGGCACACCGTCACGATTTTATCGGGATGACGGATGGATACGTTTGGACAACGCGTAGTAACATCCTTTGCGACGCTTTGTTGCGCCAACCTAAACATGAACTACATTCAACTCAGATAATCTATTTTGTGACAATATTAGAATGGTTGCGTGACCAGAACTCAGTTAAATCAATTCGCCTTAGCTAATAAACTGTCAGAGCTAACGTGATATTTGATGCCGTTCCGGGGATTATACCTTTCACTCTTCTGTATGTTGACATCAGGCGTATTAAAATGGTCCTGTATTCGGTTATCAAATGTATTCAATCAAAATCAAGGTTTATGTCTAGGTAAATGGTCATCACTGTAGATGTACTAGTCGTAGTACTGGGCTTCGAGTGCCAAAGGGGGTTGAGGGTAGGAGATTTAGGGAGTCGAAACTACCATATTGAAATATGTTTGGTATGATTAGCATGCAACAACAAGTAGTATTAATTCCTTAAACTAAAGCTTGTAATACTGTCAAAGGGTAAAATGTCGGTACCAGCTTCATATCAAATTAACACGCGATTGTTCAAATTTCGAAAACGGTATTTGTACTTTATAAAGCCATTTACAAGACGTGTGTTTTTTTTTCTTGAAATGCCAGTGAACTCGGGAGATGCTACATATTAAAATATAATTGAATGTGTGCCAATCCTTTTAAAGTCTTATTTATATTAATGAGCTGCTGGGAAGAAGTGATGTATAAGGCTTCTCTCCATTTCTGCTACACTTAACCCTTTCCCCCATACAACAAATCTACAGCAGACGATTTTGAAAATATATTGGCTAAAACATGGGATATCTCTATTAATAAAAGTACAATTGATTAAAAAAAGTTGAAAAACATAGTGGCAAAAGGAGAAATCGCTCGTTTTGAGCTATTTTTTCTTTTGTCGCAGTGTTTTTAAAAGTCGTCTGCTGCAGAGATTAAAATAAATCGTCTATATGTGGTTTAAGGTTAAACGTGCATGGATGTGGATCTTAATGGTCTAGATTCGCATTATATATATATTTCAGAAAGTACATACAGTGCTATTGTTCACGCAGACGGTTTAATGGAAGCTCTTCGGTGACTGATCGTTGTAAAAGAGACCATACACATCTATTACAACAAGGTCCAATTCCACTAACATTCTCATCCGTTAGTACTGGAATACACTTGACTACTCATCAACTAGTATTGCTATACATTTGAATTATCATCCGTTCCGCCTCGGTGGTTCATTCGTAGAGCGTTTGCCCTGGGTGCCTTATGTCGCGGGTTCAATCCCTGGCTGGGTCTTAACATGGTAATAATGGCTGCCCTCCTTGTCGATCTGGGTTGCGGGGTAAGCATTACGTCTGATATGCTGGGGTCAGGATAAATGGACCATGACATTGTTGAAATATGGGGAAACTCCAATCAACAACTAATCATCCGTTAATACTAAACAATACTTGCCTATTCATACGTTGATACAGATATACACATGAGTACTAATCTGTTAATCCTAGATTACACTTGACCACTGATCCGGTAGTACGGATATACACACGTGACTACTCATCCATTAATATTGCAATACACTTGACTACTCACCCATTAGTACTGCCATACACTTGAGTAATTATCCGTTAATACTGAAATACACTCGAGTACTCATCCATTAATAGTGAAATATATTTGAGTACTCATCCGTTAGTACTACTATACACTTAACTACTCATTTGTTTGTACTGATATACATTTAAATTATCATCTCTTAGTACTATATGTACCATACAACTGACTACTCATCATTTATATGTGATATCGAGAGCTTGGCGTGAAACGGTTGCAACTAAAATTGGATTTTTTTACCAAGGTTAATCACCTCGTCTGAAAGTCTTTATAAGCGTTAAATCATTTTTCTTGGTAAACAATGGCAATTTAGGTGCCATTGCTCGTTCTGAGCAATGGCACCTAAATTTGCATTGTTTACAAAAGGGTCAAAATTGCCCCTAAACCAGGGCTTTCAAAATAGGTTTTTAGTTACAACTGTTTCACGCCAAGCCCTCGATATGCACTAACATTGCCATCCACCTGTACTGATACTGCTTTCTCATCAGTTAGTACTATCATACTCTTGCCTACTCATCTGTTAATACTGAAATAGAATTGACGTCTCATCACCCCGGTAGTACTGGAAAACACGTGACTTCTAATGAGTTTGTACCAACAAACGCTTGATAGCTCATCCGTTAGTACTGAATTGACAATAACTGAGGATACTAGTCAGGGCATGTGTGCTCTAAACTGACCTTTGCCAACACTTTGCGATGTCGAAAACCATAGTGTCTATATCATTCATGTTTCATCAGTAGAGTAACGTGTTCACGTAGGGACGTTGATTATGACGTTGGAACCACGTTATATTATGTAATGGTTCAAGTAAGCCATGCAATATTGAAATTTAATTAGTATAACAAATTTAGGCGAATAAGGAAGATGTCCCCTCTTTATAGATTGTTATATGTTTTGTATTACGTATTGGTGTATAGACTCATGGTAATGCCAAATAGTAGATATCTACGCAACTGTTATTTAATATTGAAATCTTTATATGACGTAGGACGTAGAACCTTGGCAAATTATGTCAAAACTTGCTTTTTGGTATGGTTTTGGAAACGTTTCGATTTCATAAGAGGTTGGAAACGTGACTCAGTTTGTTGGAAGTTTTAAACAAGATTGGCATGGACGTATCAACGAATCTGGTCGATACCTTCACTATAAATGTTATAAGTCTCTATTGAATACAACATCAACATTTATCAACATTTTGATGCTCTAGTCATAATTTTAGAATTGGGAATGGTCGTCCATAGCTAAACTACTAGAGAAAATAGGATACATGTACGTTTGTACTGTTTCATAAAATCAGTCGTAACATTACTGCGTGTGAATATAATGTCTCTATTCCAGTTTGAAAATCATCATTTACTTTTCACTGTGTTTACATCTTGTACTAGCATTACTAGTTTTAACAGATTAGTACAATCTAATTTTGCTAAACACTATGTTTACATGCTGTTGAAAGAGTTATAGTTTTAGGAACATTTTTCAAAATGTAATAAATGTATTAATATTATGTTATGTATTACGGGCCGGTGGCCTAAGTACTTCCGAATAAAGATTTGTCATTGTCATTTGGTTATTTAATGGTCACCGTGCTAATAACTGGTTTTTTTTATAATTGCTCCAATCTTCAATCAATGTATAAAGTACTTCTAGCATATTCGTGATAACTGTAAATCGATATTGTGGAAATGGGAAGGGAGATATACGTCGAGCGGCTTGAATCCCATAAATAATTCACTATGTCCATATAAACCATTTCAATCATTCGGAATGTTCAGTTATAATCGTAAGAAATATTAATATGTTCTGCAACAGCAAGTTGTATGAATAAACGATCAACTGTACCAGACCGTATGACTAAAATAATTCAGAACAGTTTCCATTAATTCAGCTCATAAAGTTTGAGATACAAACGAATTTTACCCTGCATCTACCTTGTTGGTAAAATAGGAGAATTTGCTCAAAACGAGCAGTTCATCCGTTTCTCATCCCGTTTAAGTATTATATTTCCAATTGTTTTTACATGTGAAAACAAATCCGGTGGTATTTTTGTTTTCAAAATAGATTTATATGAAAATTTCATATCAGGTAAAACGCTATGTCCGTTAATAAAGTAAAAGACAACTGTCTACCGACCAAAAAGTTAGATTTAAAATATCATAATGATTTGTTTAATATACGAAAGTCTAGACAAGTATAAACGATAAATAATGTTATATTTCCTTGTTATGCAAAAATAACAGTTATTGTTTTATTCGCGTGTTCCACGAAATTTGTAAGTCTAATTTATTTTACGAAACAAACATGGTTAAATTAAATTATACAACGTAACAGTGTACACAAGTAATGATGTATGGAGGTCACAATAAGAAATACACTTTTCATAAAGGTCATGGTCAGCTTAATATCGTCAAGCAATACTTATACAATGGATTTCCGATAACTCGAACCTGTGACCATTCGAATGTATTATTCAACTCGACTCTCCTTTAACAGTTCTGTCTTTTTTAAAAAAGCGTAGCAGCTACGTTCATAGATCAATCGAGCAATCAGAATGGTTGTTTTCTCTTTTCTAATTGTATCATGGGCTCGTTTTATCATTCTACGCACAACTGTCCAGGATTTACGAAAGCTGACAGTAACACAACGCTTATGGATTCAGTCTTCATTGAGCAGTCACTCGAACACGTCGATTACTCGATGTTATTCATTTAGCAGTCACTCGAACACGTCGATTATTCGATGTTATTCATTTAGCAGTCACTCGAACACGTCGATTACTCGATGTTATTCATTTAGTAGTCACACGAACACGTCGATTACTCGATGTTATTCATTTAGCAGTCACTCGAACACGTCGATTATTCGATGTTATTCATTTAGTAGTCACTCAAACACGTCGATTACTCGATGTTATTCATTTAGCAGTCACACGAACACGTCGATTACTCGATGTTATTCATTGAGCAGTTCCACGAGCAAACTAACAGTATGTACGATGCGTAATGTATCGAACCAGATTAGCCTGCGCTGTCCACGCCGGCTAATCTGGGCCGACACATTCCATCTCAATGGATAGAGGTATAGAGTAATGATTCCTGAAACAGAAAAAACACAGGAGGCGAAAAGTGTCTTCCCGGGTTAGCATGCAAGGCATGCTTATGCTGATCTGGGTCGATATTTTACGCAGAGTCGACAGTGTTGGTTTTTCTCGTAACTCGGCTCATTTATTTATCCCATTCGACTTCGAGTAATCGCGAGTCCATTGTACAGAAATCTGTTAACACAATCAATAACTTGCGTACCGATGCTATGACGCTATTTGCTACTCTGCCTATCATGATCACCAATCTGTTCTCGATGATTTTATGTAAATGAAAACGTTTGTCAGAGAAATGATATAGACAGAATGCAAATTAAAATCAGTCGATATCTGAATAAGTAATTTAGAAACGATGCAAATTAAAACAAGTCGATGCCTGGAGAAATTACAGCATGAGCAAGCCATAGTAATATATTTTTTAATATGACCCTTAAAGTGACATGAATGCTACACATCGGGGTCATACGTGCTACACAGTCTCACTATGGTCAATATTTAAGCTAATTCAGTTCAGATTACACCTAATACATCGGGGGCCAGGCTGGTCAACCAAAATAGTCCCTCAATAATACTTTGTTTTCGTCGAAATGAGTGTATACCTTCACCAGAATGAATTGCATATGTGACAAGGAGTTTAAATAGATTGTAAATGTGTATAGGATGCACTGGAACTGTTTGATTTTATCATTTTCAGTACTTTGACCTTAAATGAAAATGAAAATAGAGTTCAGTGTATGTGGAAGCCAGGTTTGGCCCAGTCCGATTGTACGCAAAGTGACGGGAACCATATTCGTAGAGTGATTTCTTTCTTGCATAATACATGACACGCCCCCAAATTGTGTTTAACCATTTATAGGTGATAGGTTACTCTTCTCAATGACATAGGGTGTTAAAAAATGTAGGTACAAATTGCATGTTTATAACACAAGGACAATTATGGTGACATATTTGATGTCTTTTTACCGCAACGAGTTTGTGTTTTTCTTAAATTGTCTTTATTTCATTTTGTGACTGCCGTGAAGTGTGAAGTCATCTTACCTTTAATGGTTTACATCGTTAGAAAACTGAAATTGAAAAAGGGAGGCCAAATACTCTTTTGGAATAGAATGAGGAATCTTAAAACCATGAACATTTTCCTTATCTTATCTTCCTTTTTGCAGGTAAATTGTGATTACATTTATTTCTTACAATCTTAGGATCAGCCTAAGCATGCCTCGCAGGCTAACCCGGGCAGACATTTTTCGCCTCTTGTAGATTTTCTGTTTCGGGAATTATTACTCTATACCTCTATACCCCTAAGACGGAATGTGTCGGCCCGGGTCAGTCTACGCGAACTGCGCAGGCTGATCCGGGTCGACACATTACGCAGATGCAATTATGTTGGTTTTCTCGCGGGATGGCTCAAAATGTGTTTTGCATTACAACATTCTCAATTTTGCTATAGATATGAAATCACTGTTTTGTTTTTTTTATAACAACAATTGATAGAACAACCTGCTTGCCATGCATATGTAATTGAAAATGAAATGAAACAAATTGAAAGCAAATGCGTTTAATCAAAAGTAATTTTAGTTATATTTCAGCTGCAATAAACTGATAAAAGTATTCAGTACATTGATAACGAGATATAAAGTAAAACTACATGAGGTACATTACTCGAATGTAGCATGACAAAATATGATTCTGAATGGCATATCAAGTTATAAACAGAGGCATTGGCATTGCCAACAACCCTACGTCGAAAAGAAATCATTTTGACCTACGAAACCATCCATGCCTACAATAGTAGAGCCATGAGCCGTCCCGCGAGAAAACCAACATTGTGGACTCTGCTTAAGTATCCACCCGGATCAGCTAAAGCATGCTGCGTAGGCTAACTCGGAAAGACGCTTTTCGCCACTTGTGGATTTTCTGTTTCAGAAATCATTACACTATACCTCTACCACCCTGCGACGGAATGTGTCGGCCTGGATCAGTCTGCGCGGATTGCGAAGGCTGATCTAGGTCGACACATTATGCAGTGGCCATTATGTTGGTTTTCTCGTAATTCGGCTCATTTAACCTTGAATCTGTTATATTGACCTTTTAAAAAAATGATTCAGTTATTTTCTAGCTGCGGCCAAAGCTGTAAACGACATGTGAAGAAAGAGACGATTCTTATTAATTGGTACACGTATCTTCCTTTCCAGCAGTGTTTTCAATATTTTGCTTCCAGTTCGGGTCTTTTCAAATCCTGCGTTTTTTCAAAATAGCATGTGCAATAAATATATGTTATCAGTTGTTAGCAATACATACGTAGTGTGTGATTACACCTTGTAAAACTACTATTATGTAGTTGTAAGACAAACATCCCGAAGGTATACTGTTCCATGCCATATCTTATTAACAATATCAGGTTTTTAGTGTACATATTTGAATAACATAGCATAACAAAATGTTTATTGGCATCAAACATTAACAATATAACTTATACAAAGTGGAATTGACACGAATTCTTTACCAAAAGAAGAAATAAACATATTTTATATCATAGGTTACAAGTACATTGTATATCTATAATACAGTATCTTTTACAGTTTATCTCTTTCCTTAAAAGTTTTCACTACAATGTATCGTTTCAAAACGCTTACATCGTTGAACTTATACCACAAGTTTACAAACTTAGAAGAATCTTCAAATGCATCAGCTACGTTTATCATACAACCTACTTTATTGTTAGGATACCCTCTGTTTGTTCAGTATATTACAGATTGAAAGTAATACATTTCGTCGTAAAACATTTATAACCCGGGACATTTCATTAAGAGAAGGAAATGAGTTAATACACACGTATCCCATTCGTCAAAAGAAGTAATAAAGAACGAAACCAAGGCCACATCGCTGATAGAGTGATTATTTTTTATTCAATCAAATGTCACCAAATTCACATCTTATAGACAGATTATGTTATCACGAAACTTCATACACGAAACAGGACGTGCGGGTAAATTTGTCAATTTCCCATCGGTGTTTAGAATAACACTGGTGCTTTGTTTATTCGATTTCTTAATGTTTCGTATCACATTAAACTATTATGGCAAACATGTATTTTCTCCATAGACAGGGGCCTAGCTCCCTTTAGGCACTGTAGGCAAGTGTATACACATTTGCTCTCAAAATGCCCGAAAAATGCTGCTGCCGAGATAGACATCTGCGTAATGTATCGACCAGATCAGCCTGCGCTGTCCGCGCAGACTGATCCGGCCGACACATTCCGTCTTAGGGGGATATATGTATAGAGTAGTGATTCCTGAAACAAACAAAATCCACAGGAGGCGAACAGTGTTTATCCGGGTACGTATGTGTGGCATGCTTAGGCTGATCCGGGTCGATACTTTACGCAGAGTCCACAATGTTGATTTTCTCACGAGACGGCCTACATATTGATTATTGCAAAGCTACGCCCCTGATAGAACAAGATCGGATTTAGAATTGTAAGTATAATATAGGTAAAGGGTTCATCGGCTTTATCTAGCAATTGTAAAACATTACATTATAGAATAAATATCGTGTATAGATTCCCTTTGTACTCGGTCCCTTTAAGTCGTCATACACTCAGTAACTTTTATTTGCGCGTCGCCATTCCAATAAGCATGTTATGCTTCTTATATGAAGAAGAAAATATTTCGACATATCGAAAAACTTGAAAACATTGTCGGAAAAAGAGAAACTGCTAGTCACGAACAATGTCACTGTTCGACATTTGTTACTACTTCATCCCATTTAGTTTGAATTTCATTAGTCAATATTGTTCTCTTTACTATTCGTTAGATAAAAGGTCATGTTAACTATGATATTCACCGTTCTGAGAAATTGCACTGTCGAACAGGGGTTTTGATTATGCTAATACGAAACCTTTATTGCTTCATTGCTTTGATGTGAAATAATAATATACCATGGTCCAAATACTGAAGGAAGTCTTAGTGAATGATCTGCCGTCACTGATCGATATTTTTCATTCCTTTTTATTGGTAGAATTACGATAGCAAGGCTACCATAGTAACAAGCGGGATTTTGAAGTTCCGTAATTTTTCTATCATATCTGTACGTGAATGTGTAAATATTATATTCAAGTGAAATAAAACATACGGATATCACTAGAGAATTTGCTGCGGCATCACAAAGGTTGAAATTTGCCCAATTTTTAAAATATTCTCCTCTGAATTTACTTGTCTGATACCAATACAATGTCGTATAAAGTTATCAATGGATAACTCTCTACAAGTATAATTATGTTGATTGGTTGTTAAACACGGCAATCAGGCGTAATAAGAAAATGGACAAAATGACAACATTTTAAAACCTACATTCTTATGAAAGTGCTTGTCTGATTTCAAGATAATTTAGGAGAACTGTTCATTCACTGCAGCTTTACATGAAGACATGTTTTAAGTCTTATTGATTGGTTGAAAGTCGTAGAAACAAAGGTGGCGCCTAAAAAGTGGCGAACTGAACGTATAACTTCAAATAACATCTCATCCTTCCTTATCCAATGGACACAAAAACAAGGAATATTCTTTTGGCGGTCCTATTTCAAATGTGTTCAAAGATATAAATTACAAACATAATTTGTATTGCTGTGGCAGCAAGAAGGGAGTACAATTCCTTAACTATAAAATTAGTCTCCTCTGAATCCGCTTGTCAGATTCCAAGATATTTTGGTACAAATGTTCCTTGAGTAACCCTCTACAAGATTAGTTTAAAAAGTAGTCATTGATTGAACAAAAATGGAAACCAGCTTTTAGCTTTAAACACAATCTCCTCCAAAACAATTAGACTGATATCAACCAAACTTCACGGGAATGATACTTTGGTGGTCCTCTTACAAGCTGTTCAAATATTTGATATCATAAACAATCTCTTTTATTGATAAGTTTCATTTACCGTGTCCACTCCTATTAATTGTTCTCAAATATTAGCAGTCACACATATGCTACAAAGCTATCACTCAGGTGATCGATTCAAGGCCACGCTTGTCCTATTGTATTAATAGATTGCATACTTTGAATACATCAGTTAGTTCAGTACAGCCAATAAATAGGAATACACTGTTCTGTCAGGAATGCTCCTGGTGGGATTTCCGTAAAGAGTTTGGGTAATATGATAACTTAAAAGTATTATATCGACAGATTGATATATTCGTAGTTGGGGTCAATTAATTTTCAAAAGACCAACAAGAATTTATGGTCTTGGAAAAATGTCATTCCTGTCTCATGCATCATTACTTGTCTGTGGGTGTTTTAGATACATATATCTATATGCACTTCTGCATCTCCCCTTAACCGATCACAATTCTACATATAGTACTTTCAGTACTTTTTTAACATGCTTAGAATTGGCATCCTCGGTACCCAGGCTATTCATAAAATATATGATACACTGGGCAAATTGGCTAGCGAAACTTCGTAAAGCATGCACCACGATTTACTCCGTACCTACACTGTAATGTTCGTATCGCATGAGGTTTATGTCATGCGGCCAATCAAGCGGCTGCATTTCACCTCATAAATTATTCATGAGTACGAGGTTTTACAGCCAATTTGCCCAGGGTATCATATAGTTTATGAATAGCCTGGGTACCGAGGATGAGAATTGGGGAAACGCCAACAATTTAACGTTATTTTCTTATGAGTTTGCTTGTCAGATTACAATATTGTATGGCAGACATGTATCCTATGTCATCTTCTACCAACAGTGTTCAAATCATATTCATAGCTATACAAAAAATCGACCAGACGGCGTAAACAAAATATGAAAGTTTACTCCTCTGTAAGTGCTTTTCAAGCGAGGATACTTTGGCTTAAACGGTCCTCAGTTGAACTTACACATACTTTTTTCAATCCATATTGAATCGTTGAAACACATACCGCATCAGGCCGCATCAGAAAAAAAAGAGGTAAAAGAAAAAAAAAAAAAAATTATCCTGGACCTCAAATGTTTTATATGGCCCATTAACACTACGGTTGGTTTTTCTTCATCACCGCCCATAGATACACTTTTAAACATTGTAAGTGTAATGCATCGGCATCCATATTCGGATTGCACAGGCTTCAATGTCTAAGATTATAACTGAAGCGTCGCTTCAAGTTGTTGTTTCTGGACAAATCGAATTCCCTCTAGAAGTTGTAGTTATTGCGGCGTTCTGTGCAATGTTCATTCACTTCTATAGCGTAACGTTTGACGGTTTCGAATCAATAATAAAGTATTAACAACGTTCGCCTCATCAGATGGATAACCAGATTTGAGATTCGATCCCGGGTAGGGTCTTACAAAATACTCGAACAATTATAGTAAAACTGTATTTTTGGATTTGCCGTTGACGCACAGGTTTTAGATACAGGGAGAGCGGGTTATTTAATCTGGAATTGCCATTTACGATGTTCAGTGTGGATGTATATTTCAAAGTCTGGCCTTCTGACAAATTAAATGTACGATAACCTATTAATTATAGTGTTGCTCTGCGCAATGTTCAATCAGTTCCAGGACGTCAAGAATTTACGGTGAAATGTGAATATATGTGTCAATATACCGCGTTCAATCCAATATTCCAAACTAGACATCTGTAGAAAATTAGTTTGGGTTAGAAAATTGGTTTTAAGGTTATATATATTCACGTGAAAACACGGGTCTTTGAGTTAAATCCATGTGACTTTGTTTAGGGTTTACACTTACAGAACGATTTTGACGCACCACCATTATCTCTCTTACAAACCTTATGAATCATCCAAACTCAATGTTGTTGTACTCAAAAGAATGCTCTCAGTGAGACGATAACTTTGAGTACCTACAACATCAGCTTTGAGAATCAAACAAGGATCTCGGAATTTGAAATATACACCTTATCTAGAGCTCTGTAAATTGTGTTCAGCCAATTAACCTTTAAAAGATTTCGATGACAATCTACATGTTTGCAACAAATGAGCCGCCCCACGAAAAAACCAACATTGTGGACTCTGCGTGAAGTATCGACCCGGATCAGGATAAGCATGCCGCGCAGGTTTACCCATGTAGATAATTTTCGTCTCCTGTGGATTTTCTGTTTCATGAATCATTACTCTATATCTCTACACCCCTGAGACGGAATGTGTTGGCCCGGATCAGTCTGCATGGACTGCGCAGGCTGATCCGGGTCGATACATTACGCAGAGGCAATAATGTTGGTTTTCTCGCGGGACGGCTAAAATCACGATTGATAGAAATGTGTTGCATATCTTTTGCGTTTGATTATTCCTTTTCAGATACAGGCAAGGAAGTAACATCATTCTTCAAAAAGGATCAGGCAAATGCCTTAATGTGGCGATACAATCTTTATTTCCTTATGGAATGCTATGATAGTTGTTCATGACTATCGGGATTACTTGGAGCATGGAATGTTCTTGCTTAGTAGTGTTATCCCAGTATCGTGTTATTTGAGTTGAACAGTACAATAATGCTAGTTTGGTGTTCTTGTTTACAATGTGCTGATTTTGATCCCAATAAGCCGCGATTCTTTCGGAAGTGTGCTACGTTCTGGTTATGAGCAGAGCGCGGCATCGCCATTCATCGGTAACCTTCATGGTAAATAGAGCAGAAAATCAAAAGCTTTTTATGAATATATTCTTAAACAATTGAAGGTCTTCATGACTCAGTCATGACAATAAATAATAAATATTTATATAAATACTATCTTGAAATAACTCGTAGTTCCATCGCATAGACTTTCGCGGCCATTCATGGATGATCGTGATTGATTGCTTGAACTTAATTTCAAATTCTCTTGACGTATTTTGCTTTGTGATCGGTGTATAACCTTGCTATAGGCATTTTAGCTATACTGACTTTTCAGGGAGTCGTAGTTATATAACATGTTATACATATAGTCTTCTTTAGAGTTTCTTATATCTTTAGCACCAGTTCAACATACGCTGTATAGTGAGCTACACGTTCGACACGGCGTATTTTCTCAAAGCTGTTATCTTTTAGATATATAAAATATATTGTTCGTTCAATACATTTGTCTGGCTGGACTTTAACAAAACTACACTATCATGAAACGAGTCTTGCTTTTTATGCTGAAAGCAGTTTGAGTTTATGAAGTAATGGCATTTTCGAAATTTACAAATGTAATTCAGTTATAGGAGTACCAAGCCTTGGTGTGCAAGATGTCGGCAACAACACTACTGTGTTTCTTGGAGAACCTTTTCAACTGTATACTCCATTTTACACACGACCCAATAAGTGTCACATACTATGAATGAATAATCACTTAACCAAGTTTAAAGAACACAGCTTCAATCATCGTCCGTTTTATCAACGATACAAGTGACCTTGATATTTGATCTACCAAGTTAATTCAACAATGTCGGGAACTCACAACAATCCACAGGTATTGAGGTCTTTGGTCAGAGTGTTGTCCAATCATCGACCTAATCTTAACCGTTTACCGGTCATGAGTACTAAGGTGTATAGGGTGTATATATGTATCAGCACATTATCGCACACATGACCGCCACAATTCATTTTGTTAATAAATGCCGACAATTTTACCAAAAATGCTTTGCCCCCAAACACTCGCAAAACTGTTTATAAGTCCTGAGTCTATTGCAAAATACATGTCCTGGTTGTGTGATATACAGAATCGTTGCGAACAATTTCAGATGTATAATAATGCTGCACACTTGCTCTGACAAAAACATTCGTATTAAATCCCCTAAACAATTCAAACGAATATGTCATTTCTGCGAGTTAATCCTAACAAAGCGATATTGGGACAAAGCAAGTTATTCTATTTATGGACGAGACAAATGGTACGTTAACAGAATTGAAGGGATTGAAGACACGTCTCTGTAAACCATTAGGTAAATAGGAGTCTGATTGCTGCGGACATTTCCTTGATAGAAAAATCACTGGACAGGGACACAGAAATACAGTTTTAACAAGCAGAACAAATTGGTGGCTCAGACTTATTCTAACTTAGGTTCGGTCATTTACTGTTCACGTGATATATATGTTTAAAGTTTTTTGCTTACAAAATGACTGAGACACAAACGTTACAATCTGGAAAAGTGAAAGTATACCATTTATATGGTACTAAAACATTATGTCAAACAGGAGTAAGTACTCCATTACTCTTTTCGTAGCAATGTCGCCTTTAAACCTATTGTTTTCAACAGAAGTCTGCTGCATATGCATTGTAAATAGTTTGTATCAGGATAAAGTTTACTCACAATGCAATGTTAAACGTTAAGTGCATACTATGCATACCCATACATATGAGAAACAAGAGATTACGGGTCGTGTGTCATAATCGGAAGTGCAGTTGGTGTATTGATGGAGCGTCGATCTCTCGTACCAAAAGTCCCGGGTTCGAATTCCGTGATGCGCGGAATCTGTCTTCGGGAGCGAGTACTGAGTAAGTTTCCGAGAAGCAGACATTGAGAGCGATTCAAATGAGCTAAAAGTTTGTTTTGGACATCTATGCATACTAGATCAGGTTTAACCCTTACTCACATATACACGCTTTCTGACGTATTGCAGAAGACGACTATTGTAAACATTGTGGCAAAAAGGGGAAATTGCTCATAATGAGCAATATCTCCCTTTTCCACAATGTTTTCAGTTTTTTAAGGCAATTATACCTTCATTTATAGATAGTTTCTGTGTTATTACCTAGATTTTGTCAACTCGGCTGCAGTAGATTTGCTGTATGTTGGAAATGGTTAAATAAATAATTTGTGTATTTTATATAACTTCTTGCTAAAAGAACATTACAAAGCTTCTTTTTACGTTATGTGATGCAGTAAAATAGTTTTAACAAAACACCTCTTCGCACGAAGCGGCATTTCGATAATTAGCAAGTGATTTGTCTCAAACATTACAAAGCCTCCCATTTTTTTCCGCATCATACAGTATTAATGACCCTGCCTTTACGCACATTAAAGTTACAACAACAAAATAAGAAATCCTCCTTTACAGAAGATCCATTGTTAACATACAAACAAGTATAAGAAACGTTTTACAGAATGTTCATGAAATTGTAAAAGTAAGAAAGACAGGACAGACACAAAGACAGAAGGTGAGTGAAAGTATTATAAGGCTATGCAACAGATGGAAAAGCTGAATTGAAACGAAATGTTAAAGCCTTGCCATCTAAATGCATATAATACACACACGGAAAACATTAAATGCAGCACCTATCTACCGTAAAGAATTGTGTAAGTCAAACAAAATATGTAAACTTTATGTTCTAATTCATAAAATCTAGGTATTTGACAGTGCCATGGTGTACACATATTGCTTTAAGGTTCTTAACACAAAAGATCATAACATGTATTACTAATTAGTAAGTGTACTTGTTACTGGAATACTGTTAGAAATAAAAACTGATCATTTGAACACTGTGGCATTACATTTCTGTTTGATTTAGGAAATACCCATATGTTGGATGTAACTTTGGGTAAATAATTAATTTATGTTTCAATTCGATATATACTTGTACTATAGTTCAAGCGTAGTTGTTTATTTATGGTATGTTTCCACATTGTTTTGGTAGTGCATATTCCGTCTGCTATATATGAACTTATACAGTTGGTTAGGTTATATTTACCAACAAGTTTGAAACAATCGGCAATGAAACCTCTGACGCCTACTGGGTTATTCGTGTATTCTATAGACGTCTTGTAAAAACATATTTGACTAAGCAATTTGGATCTATCCTAAACTGTTAGCCAAACAATGTTAGTTTATTTAAATCAATTTCAAAGATAAAAACAATATCGGAGTTCGTATATTTAGAGGTCGCATGCATCTGCTTTATACACTATACATGACTACGGCCAATCATGTTTGATCATCAATGAGAGCATCCCATAGTTCACACCCGTATAACGCTTTGTGTAGAACTATACTTTTATACATCGATTTTGCGGACAAGGGATGAATCCCTTTTTCAAAAAGGCCACAGTGGACACGAGTTAAAAATGTGGATCTTAACTGTTGACAACATTCCTCAACATGTATATATCTGTTGCAATATTTGATAAGCGTTATGCCGAGATGTTTTTAAGTATTTAACTCAGAGACAGTGTCATCGCCTAATGACCATGTATATTTTGTAGATCTTTATTCATTAGGTATTTCGTTCACAACGATAACAGCTGATTTCATGCATTTTAAAGATACTTGTTAACATACCATAGTTATAACAAATGAGGTGTGTGAAGTTAGCGCGTAGGTCGTAGCTCGTAGGTCGACAGTCAAAATTATTTTCAGAAAGTGTCGACCTGGCTCGTAGGTCGTAGGTCGACAGTCAAATTTATTTTCAGAGAATGTTGATCTGGCTCGTAGGTCGTAGGTCGACAGTCAGATTCACATTAAGATAGTGTTGACCTGGCGCGTAGGTCGACAGTCGACAGTCATAATCCCATTAAGATAGTGCTGACCTGGCGCGTAGGTCGTAGGTCGACAGTCAATTTTATGCTCAGAAAGTGTTGATCTGGCTCGTAGGTCGTAGGTCGACAGTCAAAATTATTTTCAGAAAGTGTCGACCTGGCTCGTAGGTCGTAGGTCGACAGTCAAATTTATTTTCAGAGAGTGTTGATCTGGCTCGTAGGTCGTAGGTCGACAGTCAGATTCACATTAAAATAGTGTTGACCTGGCGCGTAGGTCGACAGTCGACAGTCAGAATCCCATTAAGATAGTGTTGACCTGGCGCGTAGGTCGTAGGTCGACAGTCAATTTTATGCTCAGAAAGTGTTGATCTGGCTCGTAGGTCGTAGGTCGACAGTCAAAATTATTTTCAGAAAGTGTCGACCTGGCTCGTAGGTCGTAGGTCGACAGTCAAATTTATTTTCAGAAAGTGTCGACCTGGCTCGTAGGTCGTAGGTCGACAGTCAAATTTATTTTCAGAGAGTGTTGATCTGGCTCGTAGGTCGTAGGTCGACAGTCAGATTCACATTAAGATAGTGTTGACCTGGCGCGTAGGTCGACAGTCGACAGTCAGAATCCCATTAAGATAGTGTTGACCTGGCGCGTAGGTCGTAGGTCGACAGTCAATTTTATGCTCAGAAAGTGTTGATCTGGCTCGTAGGTCGTAGGTTGACAGTCAAAATTATTTTCAGAAAGTGTCGACCTGGCTCGTAGGTCGTAGGTCGACAGTCAAATTTATTTTCAGAAAGTGTGGACCTGGCGCGTAGGTCGTAGGTCGACAGTCAGAATCCCATTAAGACAGTGTTGACCTGGCTCGTAGGTCGTAGGTCGACAGTCGGATTCACATTAAGATAGTGTTGACCTGGCGCGTAGGTCGTAGGTCGACAGTCAATTTTATGCTCAGAAAGTGTTGATCTGACACGTAGGTCGTAGGTCGACAGTCAGATTCACATTAAGATAGTGTTGACCTGGCGCGTAGGTCGTAGGTCGACAGTCAGATTTATTTTCAGAGAGTGTTGATCTGGTTCGTAGGTCGTAGGTCGACAGTCAGATTCACATTAAGATAGTGTTGACCTGGCGCGTAGGTCGTAGGTCGACAGTCAATGTTATGCTCAGAAAGTGTTGATCTGGCTCGTAAGTCGTAGGTCGACAGTCAAATTTATTTTCAGAGAGTGTTGATCTGGCTCGTAGGTCGTAGGTCGACAGTCAGATTTATGTTCAGAGAGTGTTGACCTGGCGCGTAGGTCGTAGGTCGACAGTCAATTTTATGCTCAGAAAGTGTTGATCTGGCGCGTAGGTCGTAGGTCGACAGTCAATTTTATGCTCAGAAAGTGTTGATCTGGCTCGTAGGTCGTAGGTCGACAGTCAAATTTATTTTCAGAAAGTGTCGACCTGGCGCGTAGGTCGTAGGTCGACAGTCAGATTTATGTTCAGAGAGTGTTGACCTGGCGCGTAGGTCGTAGGCCGACAGTCTATTTTATGCTCAGAAAGTGTTGATCTGGCGCGTAGGTCGTAGGTCGACAGTCAAATTTATTTTCAGAGAGTGTTGATCTGGCTCGTAGGTCGTAGGTCGACAGTCAGATTCACATTAAGATAGTGTTGACCTGGCGCGTAGGTCGACAGTCGACAGTCAGAATCCCATTAAGATAGTGTTGACCTGGCGCGTAGGTCGTAGGTCGACAGTCAGATTTATGTTCAGAGAGTGTTGACCTGGCGCGTAGGTCGTAGGTCGACAGTCAATTTTATGCTCAGAAAGTGATGATCTGGCTCGTAGGTCGTAGGTCGACAGTCACATTTATTTTCAGAGAGTGTTGATCTGGCTCGTAGGTCGTAGGTCGACAGTCAAATTTATTTTCAGAGAGTGTTGATCTGGCTCGTAGGTCGTAGGTCGACAGTCAGATTCACATTAAGATAGTGTTGACCTGGCGCGTAGGTCGACAGTCGACTGTCAGAATCCCATTAAGATAGTGTTGACCTGGCGCGTAGGTCGTAGGTCGACAGTCAGATTTATGTTCAGAGAGTGTTGACCTGGCGCGTAGGTCGTAGGTCAACAGTCAATTTTATGCTCAGAAAGTGATGATCTGGCTCGTAGGTCGTAGGTCGACAGTCAAATTTATTTTCAGAGAGTGTTGATCTGGCTCGTAGGTCGTAGGTCGACAGTCAAATTTATTTTCAGAGAGTGTTGATCTGGCTCGTAGGTCGTAGGTCGACAGTCAGATTCACATTAAGATAGTGTTGACCTGGCGCGTAGGTCGTAGGTCGACAGTCAATTTTATGCTCAGAAAGTGTTGATCTGGCTCGTAGGTCGTAGGTCCACAGTCAAATTTATTTTCAGAGAGTGTTGATCTGGCTCGTAGGTCGTAGGTCGACAGTCAGATTCACATTAATATAGTGTTGACCTGGCGCGTAGGTCGTAGGTCGACAGTCAAATTTATTTTCAGAGAGTGTTGATCTGGCTCGTAGGTCGTAGGTCGACAGTCAGATTCACATTAAGATAGTGTTGACCTGGCGCGTAGGTCGTAGGTCGACAGTCATAATCCCATTAAGATAGTGCTGACCTGGCGCGTAGGTCGTAGGTCGACAGTCAATTTTATGCTCAGAAAGTGTTGATCTGGCTCGTAGGTCGTAGGTCGACAGTCAAATTTATTTTCAGAAAGTGTGGACCTGGCGCGTAGGTCGTAGGTCGACAGTCAGAATCCCATTAAGACAGTGTTGACCTGGCTCGTAGGTCGTAGGTCGACAGTCGGATTCACATTAAGATAGTGTTGACCTGGCGCGTAGGTCGTAGGTCGACAGTCAATTTTATGCTCAGAAAGTGTTGATCTGACACGTAGGTCGTAGGTCGACAGTCAGATTCACATTAAGATAGTGTTGACCTGGCGCGTAGGTCGTAGGTCGACAGTCAGATTTATTTTCAGAGAGTGTTGATCTGGTTCGTAGGTCGTAGGTCGACAGTCAGATTCACATTAAGATAGTGTTGACCTGGCGCGTAGGTCGTAGGTCGACAGTCAATGTTATGCTCAGAAAGTGTTGATCTGGCTCGTAAGTCGTAGGTCGACAGTCAAATTTATTTTCAGAGAGTGTTGATCTGGCTCGTAGGTCGTAGGTCGACAGTCAGATTTATGTTCAGAGAGTGTTGACCTGGCGCGTAGGTCGTAGGTCGACAGTCAATTTTATGCTCAGAAAGTGTTGATCTGGCGCGTAGGTCGTAGGTCGACAGTCAATTTTATGCTCAGAAAGTGTTGATCTGGCTCGTAGGTCGTAGGTCGACAGTCAAATTTATTTTCAGAAAGTGTCGACCTGGCGCGTAGGTCGTAGGTCGACAGTCAGATTTATGTTCAGAGAGTGTTGACCTGGCGCGTAGGTCGTAGGCCGACAGTCTATTTTATGCTCAGAAAGTGTTGATCTGGCGCGTAGGTCGTAGGTCGACAGTCAAATTTATTTTCAGAGAGTGTTGATCTGGCTCGTAGGTCGTAGGTCGACAGTCAGATTCACATTAAGATAGTGTTGACCTGGCGCGTAGGTCGACAGTCGACAGTCAGAATCCCATTAAGATAGTGTTGACCTGGCGCGTAGGTCGTAGGTCGACAGTCAGATTTATGTTCAGAGAGTGTTGACCTGGCGCGTAGGTCGTAGGTCGACAGTCAATTTTATGCTCAGAAAGTGATGATCTGGCTCGTAGGTCGTAGGTCGACAGTCACATTTATTTTCAGAGAGTGTTGATCTGGCTCGTAGGTCGTAGGTCGACAGTCAAATTTATTTTCAGAGAGTGTTGATCTGGCTCGTAGGTCGTAGGTCGACAGTCAGATTCACATTAAGATAGTGTTGACCTGGCGCGTAGGTCGACAGTCGACTGTCAGAATCCCATTAAGATAGTGTTGACCTGGCGCGTAGGTCGTAGGTCGACAGTCAGATTTATGTTCAGAGAGTGTTGACCTGGCGCGTAGGTCGTAGGTCAACAGTCAATTTTATGCTCAGAAAGTGATGATCTGGCTCGTAGGTCGTAGGTCGACAGTCAAATTTATTTTCAGAGAGTGTTGATCTGGCTCGTAGGTCGTAGGTCGACAGTCAAATTTATTTTCAGAGAGTGTTGATCTGGCTCGTAGGTCGTAGGTCGACAGTCAGATTCACATTAAGATAGTGTTGACCTGGCGCGTAGGTCGTAGGTCGACAGTCAATTTTATGCTCAGAAAGTGTTGATCTGGCTCGTAGGTCGTAGGTCCACAGTCAAATTTATTTTCAGAGAGTGTTGATCTGGCTCGTAGGTCGTAGGTCGACAGTCAGATTCACATTAATATAGTGTTGACCTGGCGCGTAGGTCGTAGGTCGACAGTCAAATTTATTTTCAGAGAGTGTTGATCTGGCTCGTAGGTCGTAGGTCGACAGTCAGATTCACATTAAGATAGTGTTGACCTGGCGCGTAGGTCGTAGGTCGACAGTCAGATTTATTTTCAGAGAGTGTTGATCTGGCTCGTAGGTCGTAGGTCGACAGTCAGATTCACATTAAGATAGTGTTGACCTGGCGCGTAGGTCGTAGGTCGACAGTCAAATTTATGTTCAGAGAGTGTTGACCTGGCGCGTAGGTCGTAGGTCGACAGTCAATTTTATGCTCAGAAAGTGTTGATCTGGCTCGTAGGTCGTAGGTCGACAGTCAAATTTATTTTCAGAAAGTGTCGACCTGGCGCGTAGGTCGTAGGTCGACAGTCAGATTTATGTTCAGAGAGTGTTGACCTGGCGCGTAGGTCGTAGGCCGACAGTCTATTTTATGCTCAGAAAGTGTTGATCTGGCGCGTAGGTCGTAGGTCGACAGTCAAATTTATTTTCAGATAGTGTTGATCTGGCTCGTAGGTCGTAGGTCGACAGTCAAATTTATTTTCACAGAGTCTTGATCTGGCTCGTAGGTCGTAGGTCGACAGTCAGATTCACATTAGGATAGTGTTGACCTGGCGCGTAGGTCGTAGGTCGACAGTCAGAATCCCATTAAGATAGTGTTTATCTGGCGCGTAGGTCCTAGGTCGACAGTAAATTTTATGCTCAGAAAGTGTTGATCTGGCTCGTAGGTCGACAGTCAGATTCACATTAAGATAGTGTTGACCTGGCGCATAGGTCGACAGTCGACAGTCAGAATCCCATTAAGATAGTGTTGACCTGGCGCGTAGGTCGTAGGTCGACAGTCAGATTTATGTTCAGAGAGTGTTGACCTGGCGCGTAGGTCGTAGTTCGACAGTCTATTTTATGCTCAGAAAGTGTTGATCTGGCGCGTAGGTCGTAGGTCGACAGTCAAATTTATTTTCAGATAGTGTTGATCTGGCTCGTAGGTCGTAGGTCGACAGTCAAATTTATTTTCACAGAGTGTTGATCTGGCTCGTAGGTCGTAGGTCGACAGTCAGATTCACATTAGGATAGTGTTGACCTGGCGCGTAGGTCGTAGGTCGACAGTCAGAATCCCATTAAGATAGTGTTGATCTGGCGCGTAGGTCGTAGGTCGACAGTCAAATTTATGTTCAGAGAGTGTTGACCTGGCGCGTAGGTCGTAGGTCGACAGTCAAATTTATGTTCAGAGAGTGTTGACCTGGCTCGTAGGCGTAGGTCGACAGTCAATTTTATGCTCAGAAAGTGTTGATCTGGCTCGTAGGTCGTAGGTCGACAGTCAAATTTATTTTCAGAGAGTGTCGACCTGGCGCGTAGGTCGTAGCTCGACAGTCAGAATGCTATTAAGATAGTGTTGACCTGGCGCGTAGGTCGTAGGTCGACAGTCAAATTTATTTTCAGAGAGTGTTGATCTGGCTCGTAGGTCGTAGGTTGACAGTCAGATTCACATTAAGATAGTGTTGATCTGTCGCGTAGGTCGTAGGTCGACAGTCAAACTTATGTTCAGAGAGTGTCGACCTGGCGCGTAGGTCGTAGGTCGACAGTCAAATTTATTTTCAGAGAGTGTTGATCTGGCTCGTAGGTCGTAGGTTGACAGTCAGATTCACATTAAGATAGTGTTGATCTGTCGCGTAGGTCGTAGGTCGACAGTCAAACTTATGTTCAGAGAGTGTCGACCTGGCGCGTAGGTCGTAGCTCGACAGTCAGAATGCTATTAAGATAGTGTTGACCTGGCGCGTAGGTCGTAGGTCGACAGTCAGATTTATTTTCAGAGAGTGTTGATCTGGCGCGTAGGTCGTAGGTCGACAGTCAGATTCACATTAAGATAGTGTTGATCTGTCGCGTAGGTCGTAGGTCGACAGTCAAACTTATGTTCAGAGAGTGTTGACCTGGCGCGTAGGTCGTAGGTCGACAGTCAATTTTATGCTCAGAAAGTGTTGATCTGGCTCGTAGGTCGTAGGTCGACAGTCAAATTTATTTTCAGAGAGTGTTGATCTGGCTCGTAGGTCGTAGGTCGACAGTCAGCTGCTAGTAGGGGAAATGTGCGCCTGGGCCGCATATGCTATACGGCTAATCAGGCACCACAGCACATTTTCCCAGCAATATGCGGAGTGCTGCCTTGACACTAGGAGAGCACTTCGCCGGCAGCGCGGGTTCTAACGGCGGGACTGCCTTGTAGCAAATCAGGGCTCAGCGCACATTTCCCCAGTCATATGCGGAGTGCTGCCTTGAAACAAGGGGAGCACTTCGCCGTCAGCGCGGGTTCTAACGGCGGCACTGCCTTGTAGCAAATAAGGCCGTTGTTCCACGCCCGTAAGACAAAAAATAAAAGTGTTCCACTCCATTGTGATTTTTTTTTTGTTCGACTCCCGTGACAATGGCTTGTAGGCCCAAGTACTCCCCGTAATACACGCGGCACACTCGGGGGGAAATCCGCCTTAAGGTCGTTGTTCCACTCCCGTAAGATTTTTTTTTCAACTTTTGAATGACAAATGTCGAATGTCGTGCCAGCACTACTAGCAGCGGAGTGCTAGCGTAAAGCAAAGCTCAGCACTTCGCCGTAAGCGCGGGTAGACTGCGGGACCTGCCTTAAAGAGTATGCGGCCCCGGTTTACATTTCCCCGACTAGCAGCAGAGAGCTCCCCGTAATACACGCAGCAGACTCGGGTAGAAATACGCGTTAAGGCTGTTGTTCCACGCCCGTAAGAAATAAAATAAAATTGTTACACTCTATTGTGATTTTTTATTTGTTCGACTCTCGTGACAAGGGCTTGTAGGCCTAAGTGCTCCCCGTAATACACGCAGCAGACTCGGGTAGAAATCCGCCTTAGGCCGTTGTTCCACGCCCGTAAGAAAAAAAAATGAAAGTGTTCCACTCCATTGTGATTTTTTTTTTGTTCGACTCTCGTGACAAGGGCTTGTAGGCCCAAGTGCTCCCCGTAATACACGCGGCAGACTCGGGTAGAAATCCGCCTTAAGGTCGTTGTTCCACTCCCGTAAGATTTTTTTTCAACTTTTGAATGTCGAATGTCGAATGTCGTGCCAGCCCGACATTCGTGGTTTTTTTTCCAACTTTTGAATGTCGAATGTCGTATGTCGTGCCAGCACGACATTCGATTTTTTGAAGTTTTATTTTTTGATTGTCGAATGTCGAATGTCACGACATTCGATTTTTTCAATTTTCTTTTTTTTTCAATTTTTGAATGTCGAATGTCGTGCTGAAAAAATCAAAAAATCGAATGTCGTGCTGGCACGACATACGACATTCGACATTCAAAAGTTGGAAACAAAATCTTACAGGAGTGGAACAACGACCTTAAGGCGGATTTCTACCCGAGTCTGCCGCGTGTATTACGGGGAGCACTTACGGGGCCCCGGCTCACATTTCCCCTACTAGCAGCCGAGTGCTCGCATAAATCATGGCTCAGCACTTCGCCGTTATCGCGGGTAGACTGCGGGACCGGCCGTATATCATATGCGGCACCAGCGCACATTTTACCTACTAGCAGCGGAGTGCTAGCGTAAAACAAAGCTCAGCACTTCGCCGTAAGCGCGGTTAGACTGCGGGACCTGCCTTAAAGAGTATGCGGCCCCGGCTTACATTTCCCCAACTAGCAGCAGAGTGCTCCCCGTAAAACACGCAGCAGACTCGGGTAGAAATCCGCCTTAAAGCTGTTGTTCCACGCCCGTAACAAAAAAAATAAAAGTGTTCCACTCCATTGTGATTTTTTTTTTTCGACTGCCGTGACAAGGGCTTGTAGGCCCAAGTGCTCCCCGTAATACACGCAGCAGACTCGAGCAGAAAGCCGCCTTAAGGCCGTTGTTTCACGCCCGTAAGAAAGAAAAAAAAGTGTTCCACTCCATTGTGATTTTTTTTTTCGACTGTCGTGACAAGTGTTTGTAGGCCCAAGTGCTCCCCGTAATACACGCAGCAGACTCGGGTAGAAATCCGCCTTAGGCCGTTGTTCCACGCCCGTAAGAAAAAAAATAAAAGTGTTCCACTCCATTGTGATTTTTTTTTTTGTTCGACTCCCCTGACAAGGGCTTGTAGGCCCAAGTGCTCGCCGTAATACACGCGGCAGACTCGGGTAGAAATGCGCCTTAAGGCCGTTGTTCCACTCCCGTGAGATCTTTTTTCAACTTTTGAATGTCGAATGTCGTGCCAGCACGACATTCGATTTTTTCGAAGTTTTATTTTTTGAATGTCGAATGTCGAATGTCGTGCCAGCACGACATTCGGTTTTTTTCCAACTTTAAGGCCTCTAGTACCGAGTGCTCCCTTTAAATTACCCGGTAAATTCGGGTAGAAATTCGACTTACGGCCCTGGTAGCTGTCCCGTGAAAAAAAAAAGAAAAGTGTTCCACTCCATTGTGAAATGTTCGGGCTTCGACTTCCTTGATTAAGGCCTCTAGTACCGAGTGCTCCCTTTAAATTACGCGGTAAACTCGGGTAGAAATTCGACTTACGGCCCTGGTAGCTGTCCCGTGAAAAAAAAAAACAGTGTTCCACTCCATTGTGAAATGTTCGGGCTTCGACTGCCTTGACTAAGGCCTCTAGTACCGAGTGCTCCCTTTAAATTATGCGGTAAATTGGGGTAGAAATTCGACTTACGGCCCTGGAAGCTGTCCCGTGAAAAAAAAAAAAAAAAAGTGTTCCACTCCATTGTGAAATGTTCGGGCTTCGACTGCCTTGACTAAGGCCTCTAGTACCGAGTGCTCCCTTTATATTATGCGGTAAGCTCGGGTAGAAATTCGACTTACGGCCCTGGTAGCTGTCCCGTGAAAAAAAAAAAAAAAAAGTGTTCCACTCCATTGTGAAATGTTCGGGCTTCGACTGCCTTGACTATGGCCTCTAGGACCGAGTGCTCCCTTTAAATTATGCGGTAAATTCGGGTAGAAATTCGACTTACGGCCCTGGTAGCTGTCCCGTGAAAAAAAAAAGTGTTCCACTCCATTGTGAAATGTTCGGGCTTCGACTGCCTTCACTAAGGCCTCTAGGACCGAGTGCTCCCTTTAAATTATGCGGTAAATTGGGGTAGAAATTCGACTTACGGCCCTGGTAGCTGTCCCGTGCCAGCACGACATTCGATTTTTTAAAGTTTTAATATTTGAATGTCGTATGTCGAATGTCGTGCCAGCATTCGTTTTTGAATTTCCAATGTCGAATGTAGACTGCAGGGCCTGCCTTATAGCGTATGCGACCCGGGCTCACATTTCCCCTACTAGCAGCCGATTGCTCACCTAAATCAAGGCTCAGCACTTCGCCTTAAGCGCGGCTAGACTGCGGGACCGGCCGTATATCATATGCGTCACCGGCGCACATTTCCCCTACAAGCAGCGGAGTGCTAGCGTAAAACAAAGCTCTGCACTTCGCCGTAAGCGCGGGTAGACTGCGGGACCTGTAATAAAAATAAAAGTGTTCCACTCCATTGTGATTTTGTTCTTAGACTACCGTGACAAGGGCTTGTAGGCCCAAGTGCTCCCCGTAATACACGCAGCAGACTCGAGTAGAAATCCGCCTTAATGCCGTTGTTCCACGCTCGTAAGAAAAAAATAAAAGTGTTCCACTCCATTGTGATTTTGTTTTCGACTCCCGTGACAAGGGCTATCGGCCCAAGAGCTCCCCGTAATACACGCGGCAGACTCGGGTAGAAATCAGCCTTAAGGCCGTTGTTCCACTCCGTTGATATTTTTTTTTAATTTTTGAATGTCGAATGTCGTATGCCAGCACGACATTCGTTTTTTTTTTCCAACTTTTGAATGTCAATTTTTTGAAGTTTTATTTTGAATGTCGAATGTCGAATGTTTGATTCTTTTGAATTTTTATTTTTGAATGTCGATTTTTTTTCCAACTTTTGAATGTCGAATGTCGAATGTCGTGCCAGCACGACATTCGTTTTTTTTCTTCAACTTTTGAATGTCGATTTTTTAAAGTTTTATTTTTGAATGTCGAATGTCGAATGTCGTGTCAACACGACATTCGAATTTTTTTTTTCAACTTTTGAATGTCGAATGTCGAATGTCGTATGTTTAGCTAACTTCACACGTCACGGGAGTGGAACAAAAAAAAAGATTCACAATGGAGTGGAACACTTGTTTTTTTGTTTTTCACACGGCAGTGCAACAACGGCCTTAAGTCGTGAATGACGGACAGCATTCTGTCCAACAAGCCCTTATCACGGGAGGGAGTGGAACCAAAAATAAATTCACAATGGAGTGGAACACTTTTTTTCTTTTCCTCATGGGAGTGCAAGGACGGCCTTAAGTCGGAGTTCTATCCGAGTCTGCTGCGTAAATTACCGGTAGCACTCTGTCTTACAGGCCCTTGGCACGGGGAGTGGAACAAGACAATATTTCACAATGGAGTGGAACACTTTATTTATTTTTTTTAGATTAGGGTTAGCCTTCTGTAAGGGGAGCACTCCGCCGCCGGCCCGAAGAAAGGTGCCGGGTCCCGCATTCGCGAACACGCGTACGCAGCGAAGTGCTTGGCCTTGTGTAAGGGGAGCACTCCGCTGCCGGCCCGAAGAAAAAGGCGCCGGGCACCGCATTTGCGAACCCGCGTAGGCATCGAAGTGCTAGGCATTGTGTCAGGGGAGCACTCCGCTATAAGGGAGCTGACGGCCTTAAGTCGGATTTCTACTTTTTTTCTTTTTTTTTTCGAACGGGAGCTAAACAACGGCCTTATGTCGGATTTCTACCCGAGTCTGTAGCGTACATGACGGGCATCACTCTGTACTACAGGCACGGAAATGGAACAAGAAACAATTTCACAATGGAGTGGAACACATTTTTTTATTTTTTTCTTTCGCGCGGGAGCTGACGTCCTTAAGTCGGATTTCTACCCGAGTCTGCCGCGTAAATAACGGGCAGCACTCTGTCGTACAGGACCTTGTCACGGGAATGAAACAAGAAACAATTTCACAATGGAGTGGAACACTTTTTTTTTTCGCACGGGAGCTGACGGCCTTTAGTCTGCCGCGTAAATGACGGGCAGCACCCTGTCCTACAGGACCTTGGCACGGGAGTGGAAACAACATTTGTTCACAATGGAGTGGAACACTTTTCTTTTTTTTCTCATGGGAGTGCAACGACGGCCTTTAGTCGGATTTCTACCGAGTCTTTATGAACATTAGTTTGACTGTCGACCTACGACCTACAAGCCAGGTCAACACTTTCTAAACATCAGTTTGACTGTCGACCTACGACCTACGCGCCATGTCAACACTGTCTTAATGGGATTCTGATTGTCGACTTACGACCTACGCGCCAGGTCAACACTATCTTAATGTGAATCTGACTGTCGACCTACGAGCCAGATCAACACTCTCTGAAAATAAATTTGACTGTCGACCTACGACCCACGAGCCAGGTCGACACTTTCTGAAAATAAATTTGACTGTCGACCTACGACCTACGAGCCAGGTCGACACTTTCTGAAAATAATTTTGACTGTCGACCTACGACCTACGAGCCAGATCAACACTTTCTGAGCATAAAATTGACTGTCGACCTACGACCTACGCGCCAGGTCAACACTATCTTAATGGGATTCTGACTGTCGACTGTCGACCTACGCGCCAGGTCAACACTATCTTAATGTGAATCTGACTGTCGACCTACGACCTACGAGCCAGATCAACACTCTCTGAAAATAAATTTGACTGTCGACCTACGACCTACGAGCCAGGTCGACACTTTCTGAACATAACATTGACTGTCGACCTACGACCTACGCGCCAGGTCAACACTATCTTAATGGGATTCTGACTGTCGACTGTCGACCTACGCGCCAGGTCAACACTATCTTAATGTGAATCTGACTGTCGACCTACGACTTACGAGCCAGATCAACACTCTCTGAAAATAAATTTGACTGTCGACCTACGACCTACGAGCCAGGTCGACACTTTCTGAAAATAATTTTGACTGTCGACCTACGACCTACGAGCCAGATAAACACTTTCTGAGCATAAAATTGACTGTCGACCTACGACCTACGCGCCAGGTCAACACTATCTTAATGGGATTCTGACTGTCGACTGTCGACCTACGCGCCAGGTCAACACTATCTTAATGTGAATCTGACTGTCGACCTACGACCTACGAGCCAGATCAACACTCTCTGAAAATAAATTTGACTGTCGACCTACGACCTACGAGCCAGGTCGACACTTTCTGAAAATAATTTTGACTGTCGACCTACGACCTACGAGCCAGATCAACACTTTCTGAGCATAAAATTGACTGTCGACCTACGACCTACGCGCCAGGTCAACACTATCTTAATGGGATTCTGACTGTCGACTGTCGACCTACGCGCCAGGTCAACACTATCTTAATGTGAATCTGACTGTCGACCTACGACCTACGAGCCAGATCAACACTCTCTGAAAATAAATTTGACTGTCGACCTACGACCTACGAGCCAGGTCGACACTTTCTGAAAATAAATTTGACTGTCGACCTACGACCTACGAGCCAGGTCAACACTTTCTGAAAATAATTTTGACTGTCGACCTACGACCTACGAGCCAGATAAACACTTTCTGAGCATAAAATTGACTGTCGACCTACGACCTACGCGCCAGGTCAACACTATCTTAATGGGAGACTGACTGTCAACTGTCGACCTACGCGCCAGGTCAATCACTATCTTAATGTGAATCTGACTGTCGACCTACGACCTACGAGCCAGATCAACACTCTCTGAAAATAAATTTGACTGTCGACCTACGACCTACGAGCCAGGTCGACACTTTCTGAAAATAATTTTGACTGTCGACCTACGACCTACGAGCCAGATCAACACTTTCTGAGCATAACATTGACTGTCGACATACGACCTACGCGCCAGGTCAACACTATCTTAATTGGATTCTGACTGTCGACTGTCGACCTACGCGCCAGGTCAACACTATCTTAATGTGAATCTGACTGTCGACCTACGACCTACGAGCCAGATCAACACTCTCAGAAAATAAATTTGACTGTCGACCTACGACCTACGAGCCAGGTCGACACTTTCTGAAAATAAATTTGACTGTCGACCTACGACCTACGAGCCAGGTCGACACTTTCTGAAAATAATTTTGACTGTCGACCTACGACCTACGAGCCAGATCAACACTTTCTGAGCATAAAATTGACTGTCGACCTACGACCTACGCGCCAGGTCAACACTATCTTAATGGGATTCTGACTGTCGACTGTCGACCTACGCGCCAGGTCAACACTATCTTAATGTGAATCTGACTGTCGACCTACGACCTACGAGCCAGATCAACACTCTCTGAAAATAAATTTGACTGTCGACCTACGACCTACGAGCCAGGTCGACACTTTCTGAAAATAATTTTGACTGTCGACCTACGACCTACGAGCCAGGTCGACACTTTCTGAAAATAATTTTGACTGTCGACCTACGACCTACGAGCCAGATCAACACTTTCTGAGCATAAAATTGACTGTCGACCTACGACCTACGCGCCAGGTCAACACTATCTTAATGGGATTCTGACTGTCGACTGTCGACCTACGCGCCAGGTTAACACTATCTTAATGTGAATCTGACTGTCGACCTACGACCTACGAGCCAGATCAACACTCTCTGAAAATAAATTTGACTGTCGACCTACGACCTACGAGCCAGATCAACACTTTCTGAGCATAAAATTGACTGTCGACCTACGACCTACGCGCCAGGTCAACACTCTCTGAACATAAATCTGACTGTCGACCTACGACCTACGCGCCAGGTCAACACTATCTTAATGTGAATCTGACTGTCGACCTACGACCTACGCGCCAGGTCGACACTCTCTGAAAATAAATTTGACTGTCGACCTACGACCTACGAGCCAGATCATCACTTTCTAAGCATAAAATTGACTGTCGACCTACGACCTACGCTCCAGGTCAACACTCTCTGAACATAAATCTGACTGTCGACCTACGACCTACGCGCCAGGTCAACACTATCTTAATGTGAATCTGACTGTCGACCTACGACCTACGCGCCAGGTCGACACTCTCTGAAAATAAATTTGACTGTCGACCTACGACCTACGAGCCAGATCATCACTTTCTGAGCATAAAATTGACTGTCGACCTACGACCTACGCTCCAGGTCAACACTCTCTGAACATAAATCTGACTGTCGACCTACGACCTACGAGCCAGATCAACACTCTCTGAAAATAAATTTGACTGTCGACCTACGACTTACGAGCCAGATCAACACTTTCTGAGCATAACATTGACTGTCGACCTACGACCTACGCGCCAGGTCAACACTATCTTAATGTGAATCTGACTGTCGACCTTCGACCTACGAGCCAGATCAACATTCTCTGAAAATAAATTTGACTGTCGACCTACGACCTACGAGCCAGATCAACACTTTCTGAGCATAAAATTGACTGTCGACTTACGACCTACGCACCAGGTCAACACTATCTTAATGGGATTCTGACTGTCGACTGTCGACCTACGCGCCAGGTCAACACTATCTTAATGTGAATCTGACTGTCGACCTACGACCTACGAGCCAGATCAACACTCTCTGAAAATAAATGTGACTGTCGACCTACGACCTACGAGCCAGATCAACACTTTCTGAGCATAAAATTGACTGTCGACCTACGACCTACGCGCCAGGTCAACACTATCTTAATGTGAATCTGACTGTCGACCTACGACCTACGAGCCAGATCAACACTCTCTGAAAATAAATTTGACTGTCGACCTACGACCTACGAGCCAGATCAACACTCTCTGAAAATAAATTTGACTGTCGACCTACGACCTACGAGCCAGGTCGACACTTTCTAAAAATAATTTTGACTGTCGACCTACGAGCTACGACCTACGCGCTAACTTCACACACCTTAACAAATGTACATAAGCCGGTAAAAGCCATGTTTAGATATGGACATTACTACCATGTCGTCTGCTGACGTCAGAAATACACACGTACATCATACAGTTGAAATCCTACTGGTGACTCAGTTAGTTGATCCATTTGGTCATTACTAAAGATTAGGTATAAAAGAAGGCTAAGGATCCCTCTCTCTCTGGTTCCCTGCAAGACTGGGAACCAGTAAGATACAACAAGTAATTTTTAACGCAACTTGACATGCCTTTATACACGTTTTGAATTGACAGGAAAACGTACGGGTCGATTCTTTTGTTGTATAGTTGGATGAAAACGGGACTAATGCAATACTCAATCAAATCTCGTTTTACATCTAAAAACCACATGTATACATGTAGCTTACTACGATGTTTAATCGCAAAATTAACACTTTCATGTACACGTTACAATATACATGTATGTGATGTGACGATCTCAGTCAAATAAACAGGACTGTGCTGACATTATGTTTACTTCAGTAACATTTGTGAATTTTAACAGGAAAACGAATATCTCATATTTCGAATAATGCACCGTCCGGTGACCGATCTAAATCGGTGACGATTTCATTTTTCCCCTGCGCATTTTAATAAAACAAAGTTCACGGCTGGAACTTATTTGAATTTGAGTTATTTTTCCCTGAAACAGAATATGTCTGCCCGGATTAGCTTGCGTGGACTGATCTCGATCGATATATTAAGCAGAGCCCATAATGATAGTTTTCTCGTGGAACGGCTCATATAAAATGAACATGTATAACTACTTTACATTTAATCAATTTTGTTTCTGTCAAATCCTTCAATAGACGTAGTCAAGGTATTTGCAAAGACAAGATAGCGAACATGGATTATGCTGGTCATGAAAACCAGGCTGGTTTTAATCTGCATCAATCGGTTTTCGTCATTCAAGGAATTCATTAATGATATTTTGGCGACAAATATAGCAGACGAGACGTACATTCTATGTATATGCTGAATGGAGTGAACCCTTAGTCGTTTAATGGAAGTATGACGGACAGACATACAGACCGCGAACGTGCAATCGACAACGTTTAATCTCCCATGTATCACCATACTAAAGCTGGCGATACAACACTCGTGTCAGGTAAATGAACTGGTACATCCCTTAAGCAATGTGATAACTTATTTAAATTGACGAAGGATCTATTGTTTCTTACTCCAGACGGATATCTCATACCGCGATTATATGTCAACTTTAAAATGATTTATTATCAGGGTTCTAAGATGGCATTCTCTTGACATACTATACTAGACAGTGCAGTATACTTGTGTATCTCGTGATGCAGGACAAGTTTCCTCGAGGTATGCTTTTGTACGCAAAGTGGATAATCCATAGCTCTAGACAAAAAGATATAAAACGACTTTTCCGTAAAATTATAATTTCGAAATATTTCTATAACTAAAAAGCAATCAATGCATTTTTAAGGTGAGACAGTTCGCTACGAGATGACTCACACGAATCTGCATTGTTTACACAGTTTATATTGCCATTGGCGCTTAAAGATTAAAGAGAGAGCTCCAGATGGAAAATCCCCAGTTGGCTCCTGCTTACAGTTAAACACATCATGATTTTTGTTTAAACAATAAAGGTCCCTGATTCTACTAAACTGTTAACTGTTAACTGAATGACTCAATTAACTGTATTACTTACCATCATTTAGACAACATTAACAACTGCACCAGTGATGCTTTTAAAGACTGATGGAAACAGCTCTATATCCGAGAGATCGACCACTAGTTGGCAGTTCACTCTTTACAACGTCCATGATTGGCAATGGGTTATAAACAAGCTGTCGTATGCGTAAATTGTTCTTCTTTACAATTCGTTGTAATTCCCTTATACATGTTCAAAGAGAATGTCCATAACGCACTAGCAGCATTTACACAATGTCCTTGTATCTCATTCCTCCGTCAAAATACATCTGTATCTCAGTTATATCAGTTTGAGAGACCCGTTTTATGTATCGGGACATATGCTTGAAATAATAAAGTAAAATGGGCTGAATAACTTTTGAAAATGAACACTGTGCTAATAAGGTAGATTCTTAAAATCAAGCACAGCCGTTAGATTTGGCTTATGATTTCCATAACATGTACTTATTTGGGGAGGGAATGTCGCATCTAGATTATGAAATAATCTTTGAATGATGTATGTGGTCGGCATTAAAATGACGTATTCAGGACATTCCCTTCCAGATTGGACACGTCACACGATGGGCAGCATTCAAGAGTTTAGGGATTAATCGTAATTACCCTCAAACTATATATATGAGCCGTCCCACGAGGAAATCAACATTGTGGACTCTGCGTACAGAATCGACCTGGATCAGCCTAAGCATGCCGCGCAGGCTAACACGGTTCTGACACTGTTCGCCTCTTGTGGATTTTCTGTTTCAGGAATCAGTACTATACACCTTTATCCTCCTGAAACGGAATATGTCGGCACAGATTAGCTTGCGTGGACTGATCCTGATCGATATATTAAGCAGAGCCCATAATGATGGTTTTCTCGTGGAACGGCTCATATAAAATGAACATGTATAACTACTTTACATTTAATCAATTTCGTTTCGGTCCGAATCCCTCAATAGACGTACTAAAGGTATTTACAAAGACAAGATAGCGAACATGGATTATCCTGGTCATAAAACCCAGGTTGGTTTTAATCTGCATCAGTCGTTTTTCGATTGTCGTCATTCAAGGAATTCATTAACCCTTTCCCTCATACGACAATTCTGCAGCAGACGACTTTGAACAAAGTTTGTCAAAAAATGGAAAATCTTTATAATTGAATGGATACATTGTAACCTATGACTAAAAGTGGAAAACATTGTGTCAAAAGTAGAAATTGCTCATTTTGAGCAATTTCTTCTTTTGTCACTATATTTTCAAAAAGCTGTCTGCTGCACAGGCGTCAGAAAGCGTCTATATGAGGGAAAGGGTTAATGATATTTTGGCGACAAATATAGCAGACGAGACGAACATTCTATGCATATGCTGAATGGAGTGAACACTTAGTCGTTTAATGGAAGTATGACGGACAGACATACAGACGGGCGAACGTGCAATCGACAACGTTTAATCTCCCATGTATCACCATACTAAAGCTGGCGATACAACACTCGTGTCAGGTAAATGAACTGGTACATCCGTTAAGCAAAGTGATAACTTATTTAAGTTGACGAAGGATCGATTGTTTCATACTCCAGACGGATATCTTATATCTCGATTATATGTCAACTTTAAAATGATTTATTATCAGGGTTCTAAGATGGCATTCTCTTGACATACTATACTAGACAGTGCAGTATACTTGTGTATCTCGTGATGCAGGACAAGTTTCCTCGAGGTATGCTTTTGTACGCAAAGTGGATAATCCATAGCTCTAGACAAAATAATATAAAACGACTTTTCCGTAAAATTATAATTTTGAAATATTTCTATAACTAAAAAGCAATCAATGCATTTTTAAGGTGAGACAGTTCGCTACGAGATGACTCACACGAATCTGCATTGTTTACACAGTTTATATTGCCATTGGCGCTGATAGATTAAAAAGAGAGCTCCAGATGGAAAATCCCCAGTTGGCTCCTGCTTACAGTTAAACAAATCATGATTTTTGTTTAAATAATAAAGGTCCCTGATTCTACTAAACTGAATGACTCAATTAACTGTATTACTTACCATCATTTAGACAACATTAACAACTGCACCAGTGATGCTATGTTAATGACTGATGGAAAGATCGTTTTGACATCAAATAGTTGTTTTGAAACTGTCATGTGATTCTTAGGTCAAATTACAGCCAAATAGTCACTACACATGAGTATAAATAAGTGTATACCATCACCAGAATGCATTGAATATATGACATTGAGGTTAAATATTGAGTCTGCGCAGGCTCATCCGGGTCGACACATTCCGTCTCACGGGGTAGATATATAGAGTAATGATTCCTGAAACAGAAAATCCACAGGAGGCGAAAAGTGTCTCCGGGTTAGACTGTGCGGCATGCTTATGCTAATCCGGGTTGATACTTTACCAGATTCCACAATGTTGGTTTTCTCGTGGGACGGCTCAATTATTATATCGAGTTTCCAATAAACGTTTACATTTTTTTCCAGCGAGTTCAACGACATGCAAACAATTTTAAGTGCCCAGATAAAAAATAAAGTAGAGAACAATTTAGTGAATGCGTCTCACTTAAAACAAAAACATTCTTCAAATATGTTGTTAGCTAATAATGTCAATTTCCTCCCTTTTAAAATATGTTTATATTGTTGTATCACCAGAAACCCTAAACTTGTTAGTACTTTAGTCTGCAGTATTTACTATCGAGACTAAGTAAATTGGCAAGATATATAAATAACGTCTACCTGAAACGGACCTCGAGAAGTGCTGGTTAAAACAAGCGCCTCCTAAGCGACATCAGGTCATACCAACTTCTATAAAAATGTTTGTGTTCCATTCGTTGTGCTCGGAATTGCATTGCTACTGATGTATTAGTCAATGCAATAACAAGTCTTTACTAAAAACAAAACCGGCCCATAATACATAATATAATATAAATACATTAATTGTATTCGTATGTATAAGTATTTCCTAGTGACTCACACAGAGAACGTTTTGTAATGACATGGATAATGTTGGAAATGGTGTCAATCATTCAAACAAACAAACACCTGCACATTATAGGAAGAATAGATATAGCACCTACATGATGTGACAACCCTTAAATGATTTATTACCAAAGTGTCTTAGCGATGACTTCTGGACATTCCCTATCAGAGTGTGTATTATTGATGTCTCCGAGTCAGACAGACGTGACATGACTGTCACGAAAGTGTCTGTAATCTGTCTGTTGAAACAAGAAACATAAATTCTGTTTGGGTAATATAACTTGATGCCGTGGGAAAGCTTGTGTCGAAGGCTTGAACTAGAACACGCCTACATATATCACGTTTCTTTTCACAACTCTAATTTATACCCTAAGACTTTGTTTAGAATTTAGTTTCTCAATACAGGTGAGATGAGCTTTCCAGAAAAGGTATTGCACTTGAATGATCTATACGTAAATTCGGCAATTGCTTTTTTTTCGAGTCAAAACGTAAATGGAAAATAGACTACGTGTCAGAAACATTAGAACATCTTCTCCCCGATTCATAAAACTGTTTTAATTAGTCTACATGATTTACCTAAAAAAACAAAGAGGGCTCGACTGTAAAATAAAAACCGGCCACATTTCTGACTAGCTTTTGCACGATCTAGGCTTTGATTTTGAAACTAAATTTGCGAACAAAATATACCAAAATTCATCTTTTGGAAACCTAAATGTATATTCACATGTACAGTTAATTCAAATCGCAATGTATGGTGGTGAGGCTATCTTACATGTATAAGCACTTTGAAAACAATACTTAATCGCAATTTTGAACAACTTATTTCAATGTGAGCATGAAGGAATATTCTGCACTTGGATTATCTAAGTCAGTCGCCATGTATCCCGTCGCCAAGCAAGTTTGTGGTTCATTCGTCAAATATATGTTGACTTAGTCCAGCGTTTCGGAGAAAAAGGACGATAAATTGATGTCATAGGGTCGAACGTCCGGATGCGATGTCTCAATTAGTATCTTGTAAACAAAACAGAAGTGTGCTTGTATATTTCTAATATAAAGGTAACAGTGTGGGCTCTATAAAGTTGATTACCTCTCTTGACTATTATATTGAGATGAGAGGCATGGTCTCATTCACTTCGATGCCACTCCCCCCTCTCTTGTGGGTACTGCCCTCCCCTTCTATTTCTGTCCTCCCTTCTTTTCTAGGGCATCTTGTAGTACTGTAACTCTGACACTTTTTGTGACAATTGTGTTTTCTTGTTACCTTTTGTAAGTTGATGAATGATGCGATGAGCCGGCTTTTATAACCTGCGAGCCACAGTGGGTGGTCGGCCACACGCCGGCCTGTCCCCGGTCAATGTCTGGCCGATTTCCGGCCGGTCTCTGAGCGTCAAATTTGGCCAGGCACACGCCCGATATATGTAATGCCCGGCCGGAATTTCTAATTCAAATATACTTTCGAAAACAATATAAATCTGCAGAAGATTTTTGAATACATAAAGGTTGATATCCATATCTCTATGTGCAAACTTAAGGCACATTCCTGCAAGCATTTTTACGACAGTGGCGATCTTCAGTCGGATTTTACGAGGCCAATAGTTGAAATTCTTTCTTCGAACTCGCAACTTGTCAATCAAAAATGTGATCGTTATCCAACAAATTGTGTGGACATTCGGATCACATTCCTTAATCACGTCGTCAATGGTTGACTGGTCGGATGGATAAGGGTGATACACCATCCTATTTATTCGTTCAACACTTGATTTACACCTGCTTTGTAACATCCGATGGCAGGTCTTCCCTGTTAAAGTTTAACGACTCGTCGTTAAGTTCTATATCAACTGGCGGGAACAGTAAGAATGTCGTAGTAGCCCGCTGCTGAAGTGAGATAAATCGTTTTAAGCACGGGCCCGCCACTGCATTTGTCACGCAACTTCTTTGTTTACCATTTATTTTTAGTCGCAATTTTCCTGGAATATTCATTTATTTTTTTATTTGTAAAAATATATTATGGAATAAGAAATTGCAGAATACTTAAAGAAATGTAGAATGCGAAATAATAATGGTAAAACCAGGCATGATGATTTGTTTAACAAAAACAAATTACTTTATTTAAACTGAGTTTGGGAAATCTCCGTAAATACTCGAACATTGTCGTACTATTCCGTTCCACTTCGCAAAGATGGTAATTAGCTTCCATATTTGACCTCTCGGCGCATTATTTTCTAGGCATTTGTTAAATTTAAATGTGTTATACTCACGCCTTAAGTTCTGCACTGATGTTCCAACAACATTATAATTATCTGTCTTAGGTGATTTGAACCTTTTAAATGCAGATGAATTATTTTTCTCGCACGGCCTCACACTAAAATGCGTTGTAGGGTGTTAACTGCAATTGGCAGGCTGACAACTCCGAAACAATGGTATTACTACTACATGTATGACCAGGGGCTAAAGCCCCAGGCCAAGATGAACGATACTAACGGCATTAATACTTTCATCCGGGGCCCAGGATTTTTGAGAAATTTCTCTTTTTCCTACAATGGTTTTAATCGAACTCTGTATCGAAGTGACATCTTAGGTTTGATATTAAAAGGATATTAAAAGGAATTAACTTATGATAATGATGACAAACAAAATGATGAGGCTTTAATAATTCTGCAAATTAGATATCTCCAGAATGTGAATATCGGTGTAATTCCACCATTGTGCTATCCAATTATGTCAAGGAAAACAATTTGTCATCCGGTGACCTTGCAAATGTAGCTGTTTAATACAAATCAAACAGGGTGTAGAGGCCCAGTGAAGTATTTATCCTTCTATATGCATGTACAAATAACTCTGATTAGTACTCATCTTACCCATTCCCACATACAATAAATATGCAGCAGATGACTTTGAAATTATCTAATACGAAATTTAGAAATTCTCTATAAATGAGAGTATGATTAATGAACAGAGACGAACGCATTGTGGCAAATATAGAAATTGCTCATCATGAGCAATCACTCCTTTTGTCACACTGATTACAGACGTCGTCTGCTACAGGCGTCAGAAAACGTCTGTATGTTGGAAAGAGTAAGAGATATTTTGTGTAATAGCAAAGATATTCTCCCTGAGACGACTTGTGTAGTACATATGAGCCTTTCCACGAGAAAATCAACATGATTGACTCAGCGTAATGAATCGACCCAGATCAGTCAGCGCAGGCCAATCCGTGCCGACACATTCCGTCTCAGGGAGATCGAGGTAAAGAGTCATGATTCCTATAACAGAAAATCAACAGGAGACGAAAAGTGTCTGCCCGGGTTAGCCTGCGCGGCATGCTTAGGCTGATCTGGATCGATACTTTACGCAAACTTCACATTGCTGGTTTTCCCGTGGAACGGCTCATATGCCGTAAGTTTTAAGGACACATAACGATAGCAGAACAGCAGATCCGCACAACCAAATACAGGGCGTCCGTGTGTGAAGAGTCCCACATCATTGAGGAAAGCTTTTTTTATGGATAATGAAATGTCCGTGTTAAGGACGACACTTTCACCCGCCACTAGCTTCTGATAAAAGCACACCATCGCTTGCTTTATAAGAGGACGCTCACCCATAATATTATATTTAAACTCCCTAAAAGTGTTTTCATCCGATTCCCGGGTTGTTATTTATCTTTTCTTTTTTTTTAATTGAGAATGTTTTAAAGCGAACGACAGTAAAACAATCATGAGGTGAAGAGTTAATTGGTCATACCAATACGTCGCCTACGGAGTGCTCTTATATTACGATAATTGGCGATGGTTACGTTCCTGGTGAAATCAAGGTTTACGAGTGCGGCACATATAAAAATAAATGACGTTCCTGATATAGTGGGCCAACAATGTGACAAGGGGCTAAATTCAATAGGAATCATTTTTTTGAATTTCTTCAATATTCATTTTTCCGCAGAGGAAAACACCAACTTTGGTAAAGAAATTGCAAAGCCCTTATTCACAGAAAACATATTTCGGCAATGTTTCATAACGGAATTTTGACATGTGTATGGTTCGACTTTGAAACTCAAATGGTAAAAATGTATTATTTCAGTTATAACAATCTTCGACAAAGTAATACATTTAAGGTGTAACATTTGAAAAGCGTATTGCCCTTTGTTGGTCTTATCAAATCTCCGTATCAAGATCATACAATAAAGATATAGTAGTGACACTTTATGCCCCCGTCTTAGTGTCACGTTTTGCCCTCGCCGTTGTGCCCCTTTTCTGACACCCACGATTTGGAAATTAATTTCAGCCGGGTGTCACGATGTGCCACGTTGTTGCTATGTCCTAGCCATTATTAAGGTGACAACGAATATCAAAGTCGGGTAATGTCTCGCTGTCGCCACGCTGTCGCCTCGTCTTCGCCACGTTGTTCCACGCTGTGATTCGTTATGCCTCCCTGCCGCCACGTTCAGTTAAAACGCGTCACGCATTGATGACCCTCTATCAAGACTGTTGAAATTATTACAATCTATTGACGCGACAGAGCGTATCATATATACCACAACGTACCAAACCGTAGCACAACATAGCAGAAACGTAGCAAAACGTCGTACAACGAAAAACACCGAAGCATAACGCATCTCATAACGTAGTACAACGTGTTGCAGCAAATCATAGCGTGACACAGCGTGGCATAACGCGTCACGAGGAAAGTGATAGCAACGAGGCCACAACGGGTCGCGCTATGTTCAACTTATGTTACGTTTTTGCTACGTTTCTGCTTCGTTATACTACGCTGTACTACGTTCTCGCCACGTTGAAGTACGTTGTAAACATGTCCAAGATTATAATTTCCACTTCACGTTTTGTCACGTTTGATCACGTTTTGTCATTATTGATCACGCTTTAGCCACGTTGTTCTACGTTTGCTCTAGTTGTAGCCACGTTTCCCAACGTAACTTAACGTGGTGGCCAAAACGCGACACTATGACTGGGCCATTAGGGAACACAACTCTAGGTGTTCTAATCAGGCGTCATATCAGTGTCTGTGTTAGACACCGAATCTCCAAACTCGGCCCGTTTGTCAGATGTGTATTGTGTTCTATACAATTTTCCTGGTTAAGTTGTCCATCTATTCAGAAGGAGCGTTACATATGAACAAATGCACAAAAACCACTGGTGGCTCAATTATAGGAAAATTAAAACCAATGGATCATAGTTAACCACTGGTTTCGCTGATGTGTCTGATTTTGTTGTCACATTACAACTTGGTTAACTCTTTCTCATATATTCCGGAGCATATTATCAGAACATTTTGAAAATATCTCGTTATTCGAGAGTACAATTATTTCAAATAGTTTTTACATAGTGACAAAATGAGAAATTACTCGTTACATGCTTGAACTTTTTTGCCACACTGTTTTCAAAAATCGACTCTATCAGATGCATCAGTATGCGTCTATACAAGAAAAGGTTGACCGTTTAACAGAAGTAAACAAGAAAGGGTAAATGCAAAAAAAACATATTTTGAACGATTTTTCAACAATAGGTTTTGTTAAAGTTCTTTAATAAAAACAATACGCCTGAATTTAACATGAACAACCTTCAATGTGCTGAACTCCGGAGTGTATATCCTGTTGTGTCCTAGTTTCGTGACTGTTAACATCGATTTTCGCGCATGCGCATTTCGATATGAAGAAGAGAGTGGTCAAAATATTACTTTATTTTACATAAGTATCAACATAAACTGGTAACACAAACAAAAATAAGAAATATTTTGAAAATATGTCTCAAATATATGCCTGTTTATCGATTGTGAACGTCAAAACACTTTCTCCTCAGTTCGTGACCTAGTTTCATACGTTTCATATTGCTAAAATATAAAGGAAAGTAACCGGAAGTAAAGTGTAAACTTAGAAAAACGCTTCCATGAGTTTGACAAATTATGCAGACAAAAAATGTCGCTCGAAAAATTAATTTCTTATACGTCACGAAACGAGTGCAAGGGCCGAATGTAGGAGAAAGAAGGATATAGTATAGTAAACGTTTTAAAACTGTTCACAAGTTATCTTGAAATATAATTATTATAATCCTGAGATAAATTAGATAAATAATTTGCCTTTCCAGTACAATAAACATCTAAATAATTCTCGTGTATGCTTCATTTGTTCTGGGTAGACATACCAAATAAGCCAAATGTTCTACATCTGTTTATTACTTGCTTTGTTGTCACTATAAGCAATATTTAATGAAGTTTTAACATTTTAAAATGTTGATCTCGCTCTGGAGTTCAGCACCCTTAAATGCAATCGACTGCTATATCTCTACCTCAGCTATTAACTAGAGTGTGACAAAAGTCCGCTCTTCCTCTCCATGTCCGACAACTCAAGTCAAATTACAAGGCTAAATGTGTAGAACATTTGGTTACAGGGGAGTGATATACCATTGAATATATGAAGGCGTTGAAAACCAATAATCACATAATTACCATTGTCATTCGATAATGCATTGCTTGCATACCCTTGTCTAAGACAATACAAATTCCTGATACATTTCACTTAAGTCTCGCGATTTACCCAATATAAAAAGAATGATAGAAAAATCGATATGCCCGGTTGTCAGTAATGCATATATACAAGCTGTTCCACGAGAAAACCAACAGTATGGCTAATCCGGACCGACACATTCCGTCTCTTGGGGATATAGGTATAGAGTAATCATTCCTGAAACAGACAATTCACAGGAGGCGAAAGTGTCGGTCGGGGTTAGCCTGCGTGTCATGCTTAGGCTGATCCGGATCAATACTTTACACAGAGTCCACACTGTTGGTGTTCTCGTGGAACGGCTAAATAAATCCCTTTATTTATACAAACGACTAAGAAGCCTAGCATCTGATGAGTCTTGAACACGTTGTGAGAAAAGTAAAACAATATTCAAACCGAGATAATTTGGCCCCGGTAGCGACGCGGGCTGTCATTCTATGAGTTGTGAGTTCGAACTCCAGCTCGGCCAACAGTCTTTCCGACGTTTAATACAAATCAATGCGACAAGCGTCATTCGGCTTCAACCAATGGGCTAACAGTCTATGTGGAAAAGTTGCCAGTTGCTTGGTCTGATTGTTGTGTGGAATACTGGTGTGAGAAAATCAGGAAGCACATGGAAATACGGTGTTTAACCCAAATTAATCAATCAGTCGATTTGGATTTACAATGGTTGCAAATGCACTAAGAGTTATGTCCCTCCTATTCTTCACCAATCTAGTTAATGTAAATTGACTTCCGAAAATTAAGGAATTCTCAAAACCATGAATACGGTCATTTGTCATTTGCGTTTTCATTCTATACGCCATGAAATTCGCAGTGAATATCTATGATAGGGAACTGTCTTCCACTGACAGACCTTCTTTTTAATCTGATGATCCCCCTAAAAACGATAATTGAATTTCTCGGAAATGCCGCGATTTATTGACAGATGTTTTTGCGAGAAATGGGTGCATTTATATTCAATCACAGAATCTTTATCAGAATAATTGTGAAGAAATAAGATCGTGAATAATTTCTGAGTTTGTTAACGACTTGTTCATTCAGATCTGGCAATGAGACATTTGAGAGGACCATGACAAACAAACGTTTTACATTTGTCCCTGATAATAGGGTAACAAACGGTATTTGAAAGCTTTGGGACCGGCGGCTTCTAGATGCATTGCTGGAAAAAGAGGAATTATTCAAAATAAGCAATATCTACTTTCCAAGAATGTTTTTCTAATCAATTATTTCAATTTTCCAGACAATAAAAGAGGGTGTACTAAGTTGTGTGTAATTTAAGTGCGTCTTAATATTCTAGTATACAGGCTATCATGAAAAGGGTGAAGGTTCAACACCATTCATGCATATCTTGCGACAAACAAATAGTAGTTTTATACAATCGGAATTCTTCGACTAACCTCGCCAACTCAATTTAGTCATTGAACGACGTTCAGGAAATTGACCAAATATAGGTAACGAATTAGTTTTGGGTTGCACGATGCAATTACATATACTGCCTTGTTGACGTTAACCCTTTCACTGCCGAATTGCATAAAGTCTACTCTTCATGTTGAAAAGTGGACAACTGCATTATTCGCCCAACAAGAAATTTGTAAAAGAAATAATGTCTAAGTGTCGAACAGTGCAGATTTCAGGCGAGATAGCTCACAACGACTACAATAGTAAAGTGCCAAGTTGTATTCAAGGACACGGTCCATAATGGAATGAGTCTTTTAAGAGAACCTTATCAATACACATAAGAATTAAGAATTAGTGTTGAATACGAGGATTAATTTTTCCTGAAATAGATGAGATTTCATGACATATATATTTTCAAGGCAGACACATCCTAAAATAACATATCGGTGCTTTGATACAACATATTAGCAACCGCATATTGTAGAAGGTACATACCTTATAACTACGTGAATTCAAAAATGGCTTCCCTTAATACATTGGAATGGAGTTGTACATAGTTCTAAATGAACAAAGTGATGTTCTTAAATAAATGTGCAATTTATTCAAGTACTCTTCAAAACAATAATCTGCTTTATGTGCACGATTTACAAAACATTGTTGAGATAAATCTACAGTGTTTTTCACTCCTGTCTACTCGAAATACGGTAGCGTAAAGTGATTATATGCCTACTCTTTAACTTATGAAATATTCAGACATACATGTACCTAAACTTCCTAAGTTATTTGTTTAGTACAAGTGATCAATCGAAACACAAGTGGTTGTCATTGTGTAAAGACAATACAGTTTTATACTAAAAAAACATAAATTGTCATTTTTAGATTGATTGTTAAATCTTTTATGCCGCTTTCAACAATTGTTCACATTATATCATAGATCCATTTATCCTGACACCAGCCAGTTAGTCGTAATGCTAACCCCGCAAACACGAGCGTCAAGGAGGGCAGCCATTACTACCACTTTTAAAGTATTTAGTATGACCCGACCGAGGATCGTACCCGCGACTCTGCCATACCCGTGGCGGACGCCTTACAACTATAACACCGAGGCGATGTCATTTTTAGAATACAATAATTTGGCAAAAAGCAAGGAACTTGATCTTGTACTTGTAATATAACAGGTGATTCCAAAATCTTCAGTGACCATAACATTGTGGGTTGATGACTTCATACCTAGGGCTACTTTACAATTTCTATTAGAGTTAAACAATGTCCCACAAACAGTGTCGTTCTTCAGTTCCCTAACTTGCTGTTTCATGAAAAAAAAAAAGACAAACCCTAAAACTACTCACAACGCTTTCTTTATCAGATTATCGGTCAATGGCAGAGAGTATACAAGATGCACAGTATCATACCGTTTTACAAATTCAGTACAGCCTGGAGACTTTAACTTTGAACAAAGTAAGCACACACATATATAAGCGAAACTAAAATCTAAGTTAGTTTTCACAACATTTTTTTAGTAGGTATGCTCATTGATAATATCAATATCAAACTTATCTTGGCTTTTAATCTCACCACTACAATGCTTACGCTCAGAATATATACTTAGCTGAGCATAACAACACATATTGTAACCAGTATGTTCTTGGCCTATTTTCACCAACCTTACATAACGCTAAGTAATACTTAAATACTTAAAAGCATATTAATTTTTCGTCATTTTAGTTTCCCTAATGTTTTGTAATACACGAATGGTGGAATGTATGAAAGTATATTACTAAGTTGGCATAACTAGTTGTTTTGCTGTCTAACACTCCTTATATACTATATGTATTGCTATACAATTGTTTATTATGTATATGTTGCAACAACATATAAAATGTTATGCAAATAAAAAACTTGAACTTGCACTTTTAAGAAATGAAATATTTTGGCATTTTTCATCGGGGAAATAAAATTGATGATTTGTGCGTTTAAGTATTGCGGTATTACTTAACGCTAAGGAAGATTGGTTGAATCGGAGAGTCTTATGTTTCACTTTTCGGATGCATACTTACCATACACTGGTGAAGTCGCACGACCAAAAAGTTATTTGTTTAGTACAAGTGATCAATCGAAACACAAGTGGTTGTCATTGTGTAAAGACAATACAGTTTTATACTAAAAAAACATAAATTGTCATTTTTAGATTGATTGTTAAATCTTTTATGCCGCTTTCAACAATTGTTCACATTATATCATAGATCCATTTATCCTGACACCAGCCAGTTAGTCGTAATGCTAACCCCGCAAACACGAGCGTCAAGGAGGGCAGCCATTACTACCACTTTTAAAGTATTTAGTATGACCCGACCGAGGATCGTACCCGCGACTCTGCCATACCCGTGGCGGACGCCTTACAACTATAACACCGAGGCGATGTCATTTTTAGAATACAATAATTTGGCAAAAAGCAAGGAACTTGATCTTGTACTTGTAATATAACAGGTGATTCCAAAATCTTCAGTGACCATAACATTGTGGGTTGATGACTTCATACCTAGGGCTACTTTACAATTTCTATTAGAGTTAAACAATGTCCCACAAACAGTGTCGTTCTTCAGTTCCCTAACTTGCTGTTTCATGAAAAAAAAAAAGACAAACCCTAAAACTACTCACAACGCTTTCTTTATCAGATTATCGGTCAATGGCAGAGAGTATACAAGATGCACAGTATCATACCGTTTTACAAATTCAGTACAGCCTGGAGACTTTAACTTTGAACAAAGTAAGCACACACATATATAAGCGAAACTAAAATCTAAGTTAGTTTTCACAACATTTTTTTAGTAGGTATGCTCATTGATAATATCAATATCAAACTTATCTTGGCTTTTAATCTCACCACTACAATGCTTACGCTCAGAATATATACTTAGCTGAGCATAACAACACATATTGTAACCAGTATGTTCTTGGCCTATTTTCACCAACCTTACATAACGCTAAGTAATACTTAAATACTTAAAAGCATATTAATTTTTCGTCATTTTAGTTTCCCTAATGTTTTGTAATACACGAATGGTGGAATGTATGAAAGTATATTACTAAGTTGGCATAACTAGTTGTTTTGCTGTCTAACACTCCTTATATACTATATGTATTGCTATACAATTGTTTATTATGTATATGTTGCAACAACATATAAAATGTTATGCAAATAAAAAACTTGAACTTGCACTTTTAAGAAATGAAATATTTTGGCATTTTTCATCGGGGAAATAAAATTGATGATTTGTGCGTTTAAGTATTGCGGTATTACTTAACGCTAAGGAAGATTGGTTGAATCGGAGAGTCTTATGTTTCACTTTTCGGATGCATACTTACCATACACTGGTGAAGTCGCACGACCAAAAAGTTATTTGTTTAGTACAAGTGATCAATCGAAACACAAGTGGTTGTCATTGTGTAAAGACAATACAGTTTTATACTAAAAAAACATAAATTGTCATTTTTAGATTGATTGTTAAATCTTTTATGCCGCTTTCAACAATTGTTCACATTATATCATAGATCCATTTATCCTGACACCAGCCAGTTAGTCGTAATGCTAACCCCGCAAACACGAGCGTCAAGGAGGGCAGCCATTACTACCACTTTTAAAGTATTTAGTATGACCCGACCGAGGATCGTACCCGCGACTCTGCCATACCCGTGGCGGACGCCTTACAACTATAACACCGAGGCGATGTCATTTTTAGAATACAATAATTTGGCAAAAAGCAAGGAACTTGATCTTGTACTTGTAATATAACAGGTGATTCCAAAATCTTCAGTGACCATAACATTGTGGGTTGATGACTTCATACCTAGGGCTACTTTACAATTTCTATTAGAGTTAAACAATGTCCCACAAACAGTGTCGTTCTTCAGTTCCCTAACTTGCTGTTTCATGAAAAAAAAAAAGACAAACCCTAAAACTACTCACAACGCTTTCTTTATCAGATTATCGGTCAATGGCAGAGAGTATACAAGATGCACAGTATCATACCGTTTTACAAATTCAGTACAGCCTGGAGACTTTAACTTTGAACAAAGTAAGCACACACATATATAAGCGAAACTAAAATCTAAGTTAGTTTTCACAACATTTTTTTAGTAGGTATGCTCATTGATAATATCAATATCAAACTTATCTTGGCTTTTAATCTCACCACTACAATGCTTACGCTCAGAATATATACTTAGCTGAGCATAACAACACATATTGTAACCAGTATGTTCTTGGCCTATTTTCACCAACCTTACATAACGCTAAGTAATACTTAAATACTTAAAAGCATATTAATTTTTCGTCATTTTAGTTTCCCTAATGTTTTGTAATACACAAATGGTGGAATGTATGAAAGTATATTACTAAGTTGGCATAACTAGTTGTTTTGCTGTCTAACACTCCTTATATACTATATGTATTGCTATACAATTGTTTATTATGTATATGTTGCAACAACATATAAAATGTTATGCAAATAAAAAACTTGAACTTGCACTTTTAAGAAATGAAATATTTTGGCATTTTTCATCGGGGAAATAAAATTGATGATTTGTGCGTTTAAGTATTGCGGTATTACTTAACGCTAAGGAAGATTGGTTGAATCGGAGAGTCTTATGTTTCACTTTTCGGATGCATACTTACCATACACTGGTGAAGTCGCACGACCAAAAACTGTTCTTGTTTCCGTTTCAAGTTCGTATTAAGTGTTCATTAGTTTTAGGTTTAAGTTATGTTTAGAAAATTAGCGAGCTTCAAATATGCCTACCGGAAGTTCGATATAATTATACAATATACAGTAAAGCAAAGTGACTTCAATTGTGCAACAACACAAGAGGGAGAAGTTTGATTAGTATATTGTATTCATAACGGTTCCCGTTACACCGATCGCATTACGAAACCTACTTATAAAGTGACCAAATAAAATGAAAATAATTGTTTGCCTCTAATTGATCAGTTTCTGTAGAGTGTATACGTCAAATATGTAGGAGTAAACAGTTGTAGTGTCAACAGTATTGAAGGAAGCCGATAGTAGTGAGGACAGGCCTAATATCAAATTATGTTACTTTTTTAAAATGTGTTTTGACACATTCATTCGGAGTATTGGGTCAATTAGGTTTTAAAGACGACGAGTTATATTTTTTGAAACCGCAAAGTTGACCTAAATTGGTTGTGTACAGTGGCTTTTGTAAGCTTAACATGGAAGATTAAAGCTTAGCGATTCGTGGCTATCCAATAGTGCTGATTCCGAGTTATGTACGAGATGGTTTTCAATTTATCGTTTGTTGATGAGAGGTAAACAGTCGCCTGTACATGTACCAGTGAAATAATGAATAACATTTGGACTTAAATTGCACCGATATAACAGTCATACTTTCTATAAGAAATGCACCGATTGTGTAAGACTATTTTTATTTAGTTGGGTCCGACGTGATACACAAGGAAATAACTATCTGCGAATGGTCAAAGCTGTCCAATCAAGCGACGAGATTAAGTACGCACTTGTGTCCAGTTTATTTTGATTAGCCCTATTCTTCGCAGTATTTCATCAAGTCGGGTCAAGCACTTTCGATTTATTTCTCGGATAGCGTATGTCGTGACAAGCCGTTTTACTATGTTTTCGTTCAGAGGGATTCCGTCTAACTTAGAGATACTTTTATCTAAATATGAGTTTAAGCAGCTTAATGGGTATCTACTCCATGGGTATCTACTCCATGTCCAGCATTATTACAGTTGTATCATGACGACATTCCACTTATTCATGCTTTCTGTTTAAAGAAATCTTTACTTCGTTCCCGTGGTTAGAGCGTCTGCCTTAGGAGTAGGAGACCATGTTTCGATCCCCGTAATAGTAATGACTCGATTGAACTTAGGGTTACGGGGCATGTATTATGACTGAAATCTCGATGTCAGAATACATAATACCGTTAGTCCTCGAAATATACTCATGAGACGCCGCGATATTACTGAAATACTTTTGAAAGCAGCCTAAAACACAATCAAACAAACTATTACTCTCCAGGAATCCAGTTGAAAAGAAACTTTATCAGGTAAGCAGGTAAAAATATAACTTACTCAGTAAACATGTTTTTGTAATAGTAGACTACTTTGTTGTTAAGGCGGAAGGTTGAGAGGTTTTCGGGAAAACAATTAGATTTGATATTAACTCTTTTAACTGCTGCAACATATTTCGTAAAACCTGTGTGAGGGCGAGCCGGCGCAACTGAGCCGGCGAATCTAAGCCGGCTTACAAGGATCTAAATTGTAGGCTGCCAAACTTCCAAAATGGGATGCTGGTCAATTTCAAATTTAAAAACTCAGCATTTAAAAGAGTAAATAAATTCTTTAAAAGGATACTTATTTTTTCCTATCATTTACATTGCTAGCAATGTTATCTTCGGTAATGTAAACATATTTACGAACGTATGCGTATGCGTTTTAAACTGGAAAGGTACGTTACGCTACACCTTCAAAATGAATTAACCTCTCCAAAAATCGCGTTTTATACAACCAATCACGCCTACCTTACTTGTACTTTTAAATACCTCTTCTCTTCGAAAGTTGTAATGCCGCTTGCCCTTGGTATTACATTCAATCACATTGTTATAGATGGGAACAAATCATTTAATTCTGGTACTTATTGGATCAAATGTGTACGAAGATTGCCACCTGACAGGTGATATATCAACAAAGAAAACTATAATTGTTTTGATTGCATGCCTTCGATTGGGTAGTGAGAAATGAAATGCATTATATACAGAAGGATTTTAATCTCGGTTTTCGATTGTAATATATGTTCATAGTTTTGGTACTTAGAATTCAATTCCGGACACCGACAGGGTATAATTTATCTAGACATTTTGACTTAGTATGTCACAAAAGTTCGTTGAAAAGCATAACAATGGTAAAAACATACTATTTCAATACGAGAATTTATTCAGGAAAAAAGGATACTTCATATATTTCAAAATAAGAATAACCTTACAAGCTTATATCCTCCTCTATATCAGAACGTTTTTGTAGTTTTAGGTTGATATTTTCTGTTACGGACGCTAATATTAATATTACATGGGATGTCGTTACAGTTGCGTTAGTGTAGTCATAAACCCAGTGCTTGTCAATAAAACAGTGTCTGAATTTTGTAATTATCAAAATGTCAGATGTCTGGAAAATGGTATTTGCAGATAAACGTCGTTTTACGTTGGCACGAACTTGTAGACTGTGCAAATGAGCTGTGTCTAGCGATTTGAGGATTGTTTTGCCTCTCCGATTCGGCATTATTTAAAATTACATTGTGTGATACTGATGAGCCTTCTAGTAGTGTGTCTTACGAAGAATCTATGTCTATGAAACAAACATTTGAACAGTGAAGGCTCTAGTGATAGTGTGTAAGCTCATCATCTGGTGTTTCACCGTACCAGATGCAACAAGACCCGTAATCGCCAGAATCGTCTCCACTATTATTAACCCTCCTCCAAGAAAATTAAACATTAAAGAAGTTGTGTCTTCTGACTGCCTCAATAAATTGAACATTGTGTCAGAAGCCATTTTCAGGTTACAATTGCTAATTTACGACCATTTAATGTCCAGTTCATATTGTAAAAAGTTTCAAATAGTTAAATTGTATAGTTACGAGTATATTGTACGATCAATGCGATTCGTAAGCAAATAATAATGTTGACTAAATGTGTTTTTTTTAACGGGATAGAGACCAGGCATATCGGGTAATAATCCTGCTCATTGTGTTGATGGTCGAGCACCCTTGAGGTTGGCAGATTTCCGACCGCAGTACTAAACTATAACAACACTAAATATTGTTATCCTAATAGGATTTTCGTGCGTATTTCAAGCTCTATGAACTATTCATCTAAATACAATTTAAAAGGAACCTGATTTGTATCAAGTAATGTTATCTCTTTTCCACATACAACACTTTTACAACATATGTCTTTGAAAACATATCGCACAACCGTAAAACAAATCCCTATGAATATTGAATATAGTTTAAATTATTGTGGCAACATGAGACATTGATGCTTAGTGCATTTTCTCCTTTAGACACATTGTGTTAATTAGTTGTCTGCTGCATATGCTCCATGAAGAGATTGTTTGTTGGAAAAAAGTTTAGATACGTAAGTGCCTTTCTGGTACAAAGAGACTGCATATATAAAACCGTAAATAAATAGTAAATTGGAACAGAATATCAACTTCCGTGTAACAGCGTGACAGCGTTGTACGAGTAATCCATTATTGGCGCTTTCAATATTGTTTCCTGCCATGCGCAATTTGACCCTATCTGGATAAACTGGAACACTATTTATCTTCTAATTGTTCTGGACGATATTGACTTGATTCTGTACTTGTGCTAGGATAATGTAACCGTTTCATTTTACATTTGTTTTTACCGTAATCTTTGTTTGTGCTTAAGGCACACGATGTATACATTGATCAGCTATTTTGACGCAATTTACTTTTTCAGTGGCCTTTTCAATGTCATATTGGTGGTATTCATTTGCGAAACGACATACCTTTTATTTCGGCGGCTTTGTGATTAGTTTTATAAAGATACATAGCGGGGGAAGTAATGCACAGTTTGTACTATGAACGTACATGCACATCATAATACTGTTTTAAATATTTTTACAACGACCACGGATTGCAACCATAGAATCAAGATCTGTCTTATCAGAATATTACATGTTCGCCAACTAGTGATCGCCATCTAGTCTTAGAATCATTTTCCTGTGACCTGGTACAGATCGTGTCGGACTATGGCTTACATACATCTTGAACGGTTAATGAAGCTGAAATTATCTTCCCTGTAGACTCCAATCCATTTAATGTACACATATGAAACGTATTCTACGATTGCCTTGTTTGTAACACGTTATTGCCTACATATGGAGTACTATGTACTTTAAAGGTACTGTACTCCAGAAGAGAGATATTATAGTCAAAGTTTTAAAACTGTTCAAATATTAGAATCGTAATTCTGGGATAAAATTAGAGTCATTATTTCACTTTTCAGTACCATAAATATCTAAATATTGGTCGTGTATGCTTCATTGTTACTGGGTATACATACCCACTAAGCCAAGTTTTGTACATTTTCATGACTTCCAAGGAACAGTTTTTAAATAGTTACTACCGAACTAGTATTGAACTACTTATTACTTACTTTATTGTGACTGTTAGCAATATTTGCAGAAGTTTCAATATTTCAAAATGTTGATCTCCATCGGAAGTTTAGCACATTTAAATGAATATTTGAGTAGCGAACTATATAGACCAACAGTTAGACATGATCTGACTCATAATGTATATATCATCTGTACGTGCTGTCTTTAAAAGTTCTGCACAAGAAGATATGATGATGGTGCTGTTATAGGTTTAAAATTCGATTGAATTTAATTAAAATGAAAATGATGAAAAGGTTTTAAATTCGATTGAATTTAATTAAAATGAAAATTCGAAACCGTCGTCAGACAAAATGATTGGATTGCAGGCGATATGAATTCGCATTTTCCCCACGCTATCGGTTTTATTTCTTTACAAACCCCTATGTAATTGGTATTCAAAATAATCGTCTAACCGAGCCGATACTTTTGAGTATCCAGAAAATAGGTCTTGATAAAGATTTTCGAAAATGAAAATTACGTCGAATCTTGAATATAATTGACTCGCCATTTCGTTTATCCTTAATTAAATTATATATCAGTTGTCGGTTAATGTTCTTGCGGAGTATAGCAAGGTCACTTAATGGAAATGTTTCTTTTTAAAAAAGTAAAATTGCAAATTTATAATTATTGATTACAATACAAAACAAAGATGAGGCACATCTTGCAATAAAGAGTGTTGTTGCATGATCACTTGCATCTGTGAACAATAAACCCTCAGATGAGCATGCTCATAAGCACAGTCTCACCAAGAACCCTCGATATCCGCTAGTGTAAAGCATCTTTTGAGAGACAGCTTGAAGTCTTTCCTTCAGTCAAATTTATAATTGGTCATTTTTTAGAAACACTTTTAGCATATTATTACCGGAAACTTTAATCATGTTAGTATTTCAAAACTCTGCGCTACTCACGCTTGGTAAAAGGAACATGCTCTCGTCATGACATATGCTTTGTTATCGTTTTCAACATTTTTTATGTAAAAGGCATGTCAAGTGTTCAGGTAACCTGAGCTCAACCTGATCTATTCTAATCACTCTCTGTATGTCGTCCGCCCTTCGTCGTCGTCCGTAGTTGTTTGTTTTTAACGTTAAGTTTAAACGATATATCCTTCTAAACTACTGGATTAACTTCAACCAAACTTCACATTTCAGAACAGGGGGAAATACTCTCTCTCTTTAACATTATTCTCATTTGAATCTGCCTGTCGGTGTCCAATATGTGTCCAATATGATTTTATGGAAATGTTCCTTGGGTGACCCTCTACAAATTTGTTTAAGTCACATTAATTGGTTAAAACATGACAACTATGCGAATTCAAAAACGGTGCAAACTGACATTGTCTGATTTCAAGATAATTGCGTCTATGTCTGAAAGACCCACAAAAGGGATTAAATTAACTTCAAACTTCAAATTACATCTTCTCCTCATCCACTTAACCAGTTTGAACTAAGGAATGTTTCTATTGTTGTTCTCTTTCAAAGTGTCCAACTACATAAATTATGCTCAGAACTTTGGTGGCTGCAGCTTCAGAAAGAGAAAAAATGTCATTACTTTAAAAGTATTCTCTTCAGAATCCGCCTGTCCGAATCGAAGATAATTTTGTAGAAATGTTCCTTCATGGCCCTCCACAAAAGCCGTTCAACCTATAAAGATGGGTTGCAGAAAATAGCAAACAGACGGCAACGGAAAAGGAACAAAATGGCAATTAGATATAATTGTTCCTTTAGTGACTCGCTATATGATTTGTTCAAGCTGGAAAAAGAAAACCACCAGGCGGTATTAGAAAAGAGGTTAAATTAACGTTTAGCTTCAAACGACATATCTCTTCCTTATTAAATGGACCGATATCAACCAAACTTCGCAGGAATAGTCCTGCTGTCCTCTTCCAAAGTATTCAAAGACTTAATGCTCTAGTACAAATGTCCTTAACTGAAAAGCTGTTTAATTTGCAGTTCATTCCCAATCCAGTAGAAATACGTTCTTGAACATGAAAATTATTCCTAATGACTTCAAATGTCCTCTGATACAGAGCCGACAGTAGTCATCTATATAAGAGAAAGCTTTCGAGTATACGTAGTCATGCTGTGGTGAGGATAATGGAATATGTCAATGACTTTTACCAGAGCAAAATCATATCAACTAACACTGTTTTGCTGTGCTTCTTCGTCATTGAGGTTGGATGTGTCAAAGGTGTAAGTTAAAGTACCAATGGCAATGATGACCAGTTAGCCGGATGTACTTCATGACATTATTATTTGAATGACAAAATGGCACGTAACTATCTAACCCCCACCCGTTCCCACTTACAACAAATCTACAGGAGACGACTTTGAAAACATCTAAACATAAACACAGGCACTCTCTATATATAAAGGAATAATTAAAAAAAAGTTGAAAACATTGTGGTAAACGTATAAATTGCTCGATTTGAGCAATAATCCTTTAGTTTCAGTATTTTAAAACATTGTCTGATGTAGATGCGTCAAAATGCGTCTACATGAAGGAAATGGTTAAACCAGGTACTGTCATGCATTCTAAGCATGAAATGAAGTAAAAGTAATCGTATGCATCAGTCTGAAAACTCAATTAACGTAACAATTTTTTTCAAGATACTGGTCCATCTTCTTTGAAATCAAACCTATAGTTCAATGACCTTATTTATTACTGGAAATACATTATGGAGGGGTAATGGTTGTTCAATTTCCGACTTTTCAGAAAAGCGATTTAGAACGTTTGTTAAAACAATGTCAATGGGCGACAGAGCGCCTGTGGTATAGTTTTATATAATATGTTAGTCCTGGTAATGTTCAAACAGAAGAGGCCGAGGATCCCCGTTTTCGTTTTTACACGGATCAGCCGTGTCTTGTTTTTGTAGTAATTAATGAATATGTCGTTGCTTTCTCTGCACGCTTCTGCTTATTCTTTCGAAAAGGAGGGACTATATTGCTTTGAACATTTGGATCTGAAACTGTTCTAATTTTACACCAATAACTAATAGCTGCAATATACAACTGTGCTGTTTTTGAATAACAAAAATGCTATAGATTGCACAGTTTCCTGAATAGAAGGAGGCCATGCTAGCTCAAAGCCATAACTTAAACGAAAACGTTTCAAATTCGGATAATCCCGTAGTATATGCCAGTCGGGCGTTGACTGAAAAGGACTCGTCTATAAGTCTGTTAGCTTCAGACTGGATACTACTTATCGAAATCGCTCTGGTACTGGGTGTGGGGGCCCACTGGCCTTTGGAGCTAGCTGCCGGAATATGGACCACTGTTTCCGAGAAATAGAATCGTCAATTTTATTTAGTTTAGTTGAAGTAAATGTAGGCTTAAAGATTATACTTTGCTTCATACATAATAACATAAATTCTCTGAGAACTGCCATTAATCTTTCGGACTTCGCCGTCTGATTATGTATAACTTTAACCAACCCCCGATTATCTATGTTAAAATCCATTTCATTCCCTTGAATCCTATCCCACGAAATCATTACTACAAATAAATATGTTATCATCTCAAGACATACATGTATCTTTGGAAATAGCATTATCTGTCCACTCAGAGCGAACTGAAAAAAGGACCATTCATTAGCCAGAAATCATCCACATCCAAATCCTAGTTTGTGAGACCCTGAACTATATATCAATAGTAAAGGTCTGTGATTATCTTGCCATGTTTGTTCTGGTATATGAGCTATACCATCATGCTTAATCAAGAATTCAAGACACATATTACAGTCTTTCCTAAGGGAAGCCGAAACTCTTAACGTGTGGAAAGTTTTTTTTACAGTCATAAGTAAATCATAGAATCTACGTAAATTGGATCTACTACAATGAATTGCCTTACCAAAGAAATTTAGCATCCCTACCAATCATTCTAACGCTTTCCCAGAAATACAATTGCTGTTAACTAGCCCCAGGAGAATATATACCTTGTTTCAACCGTTGCTATAGGCACTTCGAAGGTCTCCACTAAAAGCTGACATTCTTGACATTTGGCGTGACCAGCAAAATAGTAATGATCCATGATTCCCCTCTTTGATCTGAAAGTCACCAACCAGTGTAGAAAAGATGAAAATTGCTCAAAATCTAACATGACAGTTTACATCCCATTGGTAGTGCTTTTCTATTTAGTTATTGTCTATTAAACATATGCCAAGCATATTGAAATCTCCTGGATGAATAGGGAGCAGACGTAATGCTGACTTTAGTATCCCTTTTCGCCTTAAGAGATTTCTTGCAAAGACTTAAAATTAAATATGTAATTTTATAAAAGGTTACTAGAGAGCACAAACTTTCATATATTCCTCGATTAACACTAAATCCATCTTGGTATGCAAGGGGTGTCCTTAAACGCCAACAACCGTCTGACTTTGGTACAATACCTATTGGAGACACCTTTAAATGTATTTGGAATCGGAGGTCGTTCAAAGGGACCCAGCATACGACCTTCACTTATTTCTTTATCAAGCTTTTCTTGATTTATTTCTGGATGTTCATTGGCAGACTTTAAAAACATTCTCACAATGCAAACAAAGACGTGACCCTGTAAAGCTCAGACGGTAACCATAACTAAAACCAAATTTGATACTAGCTGCCTCATTCTGTTTGGATAAAATTAAAGTAATGTACTGGGTAAAACCTATGGCCCCCATAGGTCGCATGGCTCTGTCGGGAAACGAATAATCACCCTGGCACTGGGAAACAGATGGCATTTTTGGGTTGACGCTGCTATTCTTTGAAATGTCTTTGTTCCTATTCAAAGTGCAAGATATATGTGGGTGATCCCCACTGCATTATAGCACTTGGACATAGATCTACCACTTGAGTATTGGTCAACGTTAACCTGCACGGGTTCCTCATTTTATTAAAGTCATAATTTGTTATCAATAATTGCCCAACAGTGGTTTTGTTCCAGTGACTTTCTTTGCCGAAATTGCTCATCAAAAAGACTCCAACCGTTGCCACCAAAATACTTCTGAGCAGACTCTCCATTACGTACCAGGTACATGTACTTCAGAATGTATTGCATTGTTTCAGGGTGAGCATAAAGCTAAATGCTTGAATAAACAAGGAAATCAGTCCTTAAATCAATACTTAAACTTGCTGATTTCATGTATTTGCCTGAAGAGTCTACAGTAAGCATTAAGGGATGATTGTTTTTATGTTCAAAATCATATTTAAGTATAAATCAATCAATGTATGCACCAGATATTTTTAACTCTTTATTGTTGCATTAATATGTTCCCCTTTGAGCAAAGCCACAGAAGGAACAAGTGTCAATGTGCTACCTTGTGTTCCATGGTTTGATGCCAACTTACCAAACTGGGGACTCTCTTCATGACTGTCTGTCGTCAGTACCTGCTGATACTGATTGAATAACACAAGTTGCTTCTGTCTGCGTTCCACCATTGGCCCTTGCTTTTTTGTTTCTATAAGACATTGTAGAGTTAACTGTTTTCCTTTCTTAAATTAGAAAACTATTTTATTAGAAAATAAGAGAAGGAGTTTGACATATGAATTTATTTTAAGATCGGAATCTTCTATACGTGATTTTAAAATCCTATTTGCATGTCTTAATTCTAGACTTGTATCGTCACCCATCAGAGTGTGCATACATACAGTCTAATAAATCCCAGCCAAAGTAGCGACGTCCGTCGAGCTGTCTGAAGACATATATGAGGCATAGACGCACGAACTCATCTCCATCAAAAAACGGACACTCACTAAATTGGGTCACGTTGTGTAAAAAGATGTTCACGAGGTCATATTTGAAACAAGGCTTATTGTCGCTCTAGAATTCGCTTTGTTTTTTAACTCATAATAATGGTTCATCAGAAGATTCGTCTCCATCAAATTTAAGTCAGATTACTTCATTATCATCTTATGTTGTCAATATTCAATATGTTGGTAAACGGGACTTATGATCCGATGTATTCAGGAGCGTCGATATAGAGCTTCAATAGCAATACCAAAAAAGACGACGTTATAACAGCACAATGCAGTACATGTACTTGTAGCATGGCTGTACTAAATATTCTCGAGATATTATATATATTCGATTTGTACTTTATAAAATCAACCGGCAGACACAATCCAGAACATATTGTGTATCTACCCAACCCTGGTCTGAATAATCATAGTTAAATGGCGGATGCGTTTGTCTCATGGGCGAATGTAGAAGGGAGCTTGTTTCGTCTCAGTACATCGCAACACACAGCTGGAAACAGTCTGTATGTGCGTTCAAACAATATCAGATTAATTGCCGAGTTTTCCGAATATTACCCGTGGTGGAATCAAATGTAAGATCGAAGCAGATGTGTTACAAAGTGCTAACCCGTTCAGGTTGCAATTGACCTTATTTGTGTCTAAGAAGGTTACAGGAAACTTAATCAAAACAGTTCACGGTTGTATGGTGTAGTAATGATATGCAGCTAGATTTAATGTAAACTTGTCACATATTCTAAACGCTTAGTTTTACCATAGCATTGTTCATCGGTCATTTCTTCATGTCAGTTCATCTAGACAGACCATACTTGCTTGATTTACGTTTACGTCGATTTCAACATTATTGCAGTTAGGTCAAGGCGATATTTCTTGGTTGCAACTAATTCATCCGTCGTCATTCCTTTCCCAAAATACATAGCGCCAAATTACTACCTGTTTAAAATATTTAGTATAAACGGACATTTTCTGTCCTCAAAGCGGACGGCATAACCATTACCAATGAATTAGTGTTTAGAAGGTTAATGTCTGGCCATCGGACAAGTGCAAATAAGGTTATACGAAGCAATAGAATACAGTTGTCTAATATCTTGGACTAGTTATGTTCTTATATTCTGTATAGCTGAACAGATTAGTCTCTGTAAGCTAATTTGACGACCTGGCGGCGTGTTTAAATGTTCGTATCACTTCCAAAGTTTCGAATATTACAGTTAGCTATAGAACGTACACGCTCATTTTCAGTATTCATCTGGGCTGCCGTATCCCGTACCCCTATTTGTTTAAAACACTACTGTCTTAAATTGGTATTCTAAAATGTTATTCTGGCTAACTCACCCCTTTTCAATAACCAAAAGATACTTACCGGGATTGAGCTGTCTAGCACAATTTCGTCAACTCCATGAGATACTTTGTTTCTATTTAGTAAATAAAACTTTTTATTGGATGTAATGTTATATATTTATGTCAAATTAAGGGTATTGGGTAGAAACATCAATCCGCTTTAATCATATTTCCCGTTTGGATGACCATGAAGGTCATATAAAGACCAAAAACAACCAGATTTGCCCTTTTGGTGGCTAACCAAATTTGTTCCATTAATTCCCAGTTATCTATTTGTAATTTATACTACTCTAGGTCCAATATACTTGCCAGGCTTGTTGATAGCTTTATAGATTACTACAACCACGTCAAGGAAGGAACCTGTTTACGATCAACGGAGACAGATCGGCATGCACCTCGGTAAAGATTTACCGGCTTTACTACTATAGTCATAAAAACTCATCCTTGGAGCCTATGAAGATCATAATTACCCAAAAGCGTTTATTTAGGAATGACAATCGAACATAATTTGTATTAGTTTCTAATCATTGATAGGTCGGTTTTGGCGTGACTCAACTGCTAAAGCCAATTCAACGCCCACTGTGTGTTCTTATCTTACGATAATTGTTCATGGTAATGTTCGGGAATAGCGACATGACAGAACAAAATGCCTTTTATTTTGATATGAAACAAAATACAAAAATAGTTACAATTGTAAGAAAAGGTATCGTGTTATACATGAAGACAATAACATATACATTTAAAAAAAAAACCGGTTATTTATATACTTTCAATTGCGTATTGACCCTTTAATTTACATCATACAGACGCATTCTGAGGCCGACTCTTGAAAACATTGCAACAAATTGAGAAACTACTTTTTGTGATTAATTTCTCCATTTGCGAAAATATGTTTTTGCCAAGATGTGGTCAAAGTTATTTCGTACAGATGTGTTGTATGTTGGAATTGTTGAACCAATTACTCAATATATTAATTAGCAATGAAACATGTTTTGACTTACGAAATATATTTGACCGCTGGCAAACCTTGTTAGCTTCTGTCCATATAAGTTTACTACTATTCCAATAATAACTATTTATCACTTTTCTCAACAAAGTCAATTATCTGAAAATCGATGAATCAATTCCAATGAATATTATTTTTATTTTGCCACGTCAACCGAAAAGCATCCTTTATGACATTGCGCCCAGCAAGGATCCAGATACCGCACAGATTGACCAATAACGCCCATGTTCACATCCAATCAATCTGCCATGCATTCATCATGGTGGCTATCTGAAAACAGCGGACAGATTACGCACGTATGTTATTTGATCGCTCTAGCCATTCATAAGATTGTCGAATTGTCCTATGACATGGTTCTTATCAGAACTCTAGATAAGTCGAAATTTTCATCTTCTAAAATCCTTATTTGATATTCAAAACCTTTGCTGTAGGTACTCAAAAGAATCGTCTCAGTGAGACGATTCTTTTGAGTACACACAGCATAGGGTTTGGTTGAGTTATAAGATAGATTTTGTGGAGAAAAGATCATTTTACTTCCCCTTATCCAGTCCTCTGACTTATGATAACGAAGATGAATCGTTGCACTACTTCGCATATGAAGAAAAGCTATATTATCACATATAATTGCCAGATCGTGTCTCTAATATAGAAATGAACATATCGACGAAACCATTCATCATGAACCTAATGGCTCCATGTCCAATTCCTGAAATCGAAACAGTTATGATTACTTATCTTAGAGATAAACGCCTTTTCAAATCATCGTTCTTCCTAGTCCCTTTGTTACATTCCAATATAGATTAGTATATATTTTCGGCCTATTCTTTATTTTTGTAAATAAAAAAAGACAGCTGATGAACCTGATATGACTGTTGCTAAAATGAAAGGGTTTGTCTTAAATGTATATGAATTATTCTGAATATCGAAGTGACACAAATCAAGTGTTAAACATACCTTCATGACCAAAAGATAAATTGTGTTTTCTAAAATTTTGCAATATTCTACATTTTATGAAAAATGATAAACATAACGAAGTGCAGTCAAAATATTCCCGGACGTTCTGTGTTTCTCTGTTATTTAGTAAAACAAATATGAGAAAACCCATCAAATAAAATGGTTTTTTTCGTCAGCACAGAATCAACTTTGATTACATACACATATCAATCAAACAGCTAATACACATCAACTTAACATAACTCACGCCAAACGGATCATTTTCATCGTCAAAATAATATTGAGAAAACCTGTTGAATTTGGTGTCGAGCCTGAGAGGAGCGTGCAGTTGTGCCAGCTAGCCTGGCTCTACAATTGTTGTGGCACAGCTTCACAAAATCGGTTCCAGCAGTCAAATGGTTAAACTATGTATTTAGTTTCAAGTAACAAATTGTGGATCTTGACCGTTTTTTGTTTTCTTAAAGAGACACATATTGTGTTAAGGGTCTTATAGAATCAAGGCGTCATTTAAACCTTTCCCAGATACAACACATATGCAGTCGACGACTTTGAAAACGTGTAAGCTAAAGCACAGAAAATCTCTTTAAATGAAAGAACAAAATTTGAATATAGTTTTTCGCCATGTTTCAACAAACCGTCTGCAGCAAAGGCGTCAGAAAGCGTCTATATCATGGAAAGGGTTTATACACGACCACGCAGACTTTTGTTGAGTAATTGCAATCGAGATGTTGTGTTAGTTAAATGTTCAAAGCACGTTTTTTTTAAATACATGTACCGTTTTATTTCCAGTGCTTGTCTTTTTTGTCTGGTGCAGTCGGGCAATTATGAAATAAACAAAAAAAAGCGTATAGCAAAGAGTGATATGGCGCAATAACCGTAAAGCTAAGAGTGATACAGTGCAATAAACTTAATAGCAAAGAGTGATATGGCGCAAGAAACGTAAAGCAAAGAGTGATATGGTGCAATAAACTTATAGCAAAGAGTGATATGGCGTAATAAACGTAAGGCAAAGAGTGATATTGCGCAATAAACGTAAAGCAAAGAGTGATATGGCGCAGAAGTGACGTCATTATGAGCAAGTAAAAGTCTAAATGTTTTATACAGAAAAACTTAGACCTTACATGTATGTATGCGAAACGAATATAAGCGAAATAATTAAGTTTTATAAAGATACTCTCTGAAACCAAAATTGTCCCCGCTTATGCAAAACCGATGTTGCCTTGGTTACTACAGACTATTTACTAATGAAGAAAACATTACCGGAATTGGCGTGCAAATCTGATAGATGCTGACCTTTATATTAAAATTGCTTTCTCTACGCCTGTGTAGTCTCCTAGTTCATGGCTGTCAACCATTGGAGCTCAACAGAAGACTTATACAATAGACAATATTTTAGAAATGATTTTATTGACGTAAACTGTACAGTTTGTTGTCATGTTTACAATATATATACACACATTACAATTAACACACACACTAAAAGGAACTAAAATCATATATAATGATACATACTCTTAATCGAAATGGACTCATCTTGTATTTTGTAACGAGATACTTATTGACTGGGAAGAGTAGGGTTTTTATTTTCCATAGTTACAGACCTGTTTGCTTACGACAGACGACTTTTGATTGTAATTTCTTTACATTATGTACCTCATTGATAATCCATTTGTAGCCATAATCCACGAAGTTGTAATTTCTGTTATGGAGACAAAATAGTTACAAACTTACATACGATACTTATTTACAATATAAACAAGGTTTCTTATATATATATTATATACATACAAATACATCGTTTCTTATATACATGTAAACATACATATACACACATACATACACACACATACATACATATATATACATCTTCTAACCCGTGTTCTGATTCGATCCCCGGCCGGGTGATACCGAATTATTTAAATATGTTAGTAATGGCTGCCTTTATTGGCGATCAGGATTGCGGGGTTAGTATTACGACTGACGGGCTTGTCTCAGGATAAATGGATCTGGAACTGATATTTATTGCATAACATCTATGTTTTACGCCCGCTTAAGGAATACAGAAAAATTGCAAAAACCAGGCGTAAACGGCGAGAAAACGTGTATAAACAAAGCGATTCTCGCGCGTACGTGCCGTTTCAGACCGGTTGGATGTTTTACATATGCATTACCCGGGCACCATTAGTAAACAAAACATGGACTCTCCATCTCCCCTAGAATAGGAGCAATTGTTGGGTTAACAATAACATCAGCTTCTTTAACTCGATAATCGGTAACATGCAATAGACTCACAGTTAAAGAGCATAACATAATCCAAAACCATTCGAGTCAGCGATGGCAACCGTGATGTAGGACCTGTTCGTGGATATAAAAAACATAACTTGTTTACTTTATGACGTCACATGTGTCAATCCTTATCACGTCATGTTCATTCGGCGGTTATCGTACAAACTGAACGCTACAGCGGACTATATGTTGGATGTTTGCTCTTATTTTATGCAATAATAGCGAAAATACACCATTTTCTCGGGCGTGAACATCTGCGGGCGTCCGCAGATGTTCACGCTCGAGAAAATGTGTATTATCCCTATACTGGTAACTAACACCAGGACATGCTGTAATATAAATGAACAATTGTTGAAAGCGGCGTTAAACACCAAACATTCCTCAACCGTGTTCACCGATTCTCTTTTTTGTCAAATGCTCACCGTGTACTGTTTTGTTTATCATGGACTAGCAGTAACGTTAATTAACCTAACCGCGGTCACGCTGAAGTAACAAACTCTGTCCCGGATTCAAACGACTTTTACGTGTGTTTTTCAAAAACAAATATCTAAAAGAGCAATGTGTTCGTCTTCCACAAAGGTTTAAGTCCGTATCAAAATTATTCTAACAATTTTCGTAGATACATGTACGACGATTTCCTCAGAGTTGTTCATACAATTAATATATCAATTCAAGTAAACGGTTAAATCATGCAAATACCAAAATAAAAGGAAGAAGGCAAACAAATACGCAACGCCATCTAATATTGGAATAGCTGAAGGTTAATTTGATATTGGTTTGATGTCTTGATATGTGTCCTTTCTAATTTAAATTGTTGAATTTAGCGACGGCGAATATAAATGTTTATATGTTTTGTAATAAAACTGCTTTGCATGTGGAGTATAATAATCATGGTAAGTGTTGACATTCTCAAAAAAAGTGCAAGCTGCCTGCAATGAAAGTACCATGCTTGCATAACTATGCCTATTTTAAAGAAACTGAGATTTTAAAGAAAAGAAAATTATTACTTTTTCAGTCATATCACGGCGGTCAGTTCTAATCATGTGTTTTCAAGCTTTCTCAAACCAGTACTCCACACAAAATACTTTCCAAGAAACTGACCGCTTTTCCACATAGACTATTAGCCCATTGGTGAAAGACGAATGACGCTTGTCACAGTGAATTTTGTCAAACGTCGAAAAAGAATGTTGGCCGAGCTGGGATTTAAACTTACCACCCCTTGATTGACAACCCTCGTTGCTACCGGGGCTTTTTATATGCACGTCCAAGAAACTGACCGCTTTTCTACATAGACTATTAGCCCATTGGTGAAAGACGAATGACGCTTGTCACAGTGAATGTTGTCAAACGTCGAAAAAGAATGTTGGCCGAGCTGGGATTTAAACTTACCACCCCTTGATTGACAACCCTCGTTGCTACCGGGGCTTTTTATATGCACGTCGAAATGTGTGTGCCCCCCCCCCCCCCCCCCCCCCCCCATGTGTTAGGTTCCATTGTCGGTCGAGTTAACCCATATACTTTATAAATGGTACTATGTGCACATACATTGGCGCGAAGGCATGCAGGGGTAACGTTACTTATTGCGGTGCCAGGAGAAAAAACCATACGGATAGTACTTGGTATATCCAATGGAAATGATGTGATATGACTGAAGAAATGCTGTGATATTACTGAAGAAATGATGTGATATGACTGAAGAAATGCTGTGATATGACTAAAGAATGTGCAAGTGACATGTCAAAGAAACAAAAATTATACTAAGAATGCACTTGCCATCAGGTGAACCTAACATCGAATATTTCAAAATTAAATTATTTTGATATAATTAGATCAGCTAGAAGCAATAAAATTCAGCTTTCGCAATTAACTTCGATACTTTATGAGATTTGTGAAAGCAGATTACACTGCCCACGCTTTGTGTACGTGTTTTATAACATATTTCCATTGCGTATGGATATACACCTTATTCGCTCTCCTTAGTACTGGTACCTTACGGGTCACTTGATAAATTAAACGCAAATTAATACTGATATGATAAGATAAGATAAGAAAATTATTTATTAACGTGCGCTGTGTGAATTTACAAACATGAATATTGCTTGGGAAGATTGTTGTGTGGAGTACTGGTGTGAGAAAACCAGGAAATGCATGAGTAGGTGAACTGGCCGCCGTGATATAACTGAGAAATTGTTAAAAACGGCGTTAAACCCCAATCAATCAATCAATCAATCAACAAATATGAATAACACAGGTTATACAAACTTTACCACACCCGGCCCATTGGGCCTATTAGTCACCATAACCTATATGCATACTGTTAACTCATACAGTCACATGAAATGAGTTATTTGCAATTATACAATAATTTGGAAACAGTGGAATGAGACATCGCACTCATTATGCAATGTCTATTTTCAGTCCAACTCTGTACTGAAACACGATCTTCCCTAATGCATCAAGGTAGCTAATTTCCCGGGGTAAATAGGGATTACTCCTAAGTTAATGTATCTACCATATATATAGCTGACCCCCTCCTTAAGCTCTTGACTTCGTACAATTACGGGGATGAGTATTGATCAGAAATGCCAGTTTTTCGATATCACTTAATTCATTGAAAATAGAGGTCTAAGAGGTCAGATACCACACCTGAATTACGCAAGAAGTGATCGTTCATATTTCTGCAGGTTTAACAGTATATATTGTGTTCATTTTTAAACTCACCTTTGAATTGTATATAGGTCCTTAATTTAGGAATTGTGTGCAGACTATTCGCCCATATGTTACTATATGTTATGTTACGACAACACCGAATGTACCTACCTCAAATCAATTGCGATAGTATTGCTTTTTACCACCGCTAATGCTGAGAGATGTTTGTACCACGAAACAGATGAAATGCCGGAGTCATAATACCCAAGATTAGCTTTCCACGAGGGCATTTAGGCGTGTGGAACAAATTAACAATGTTTAAAAGCCAAAGAGTAAACTTGCTAAAATATAAGTGAATTGCTGATTGTAAACTTTCCTCCCATACAACAATTCTACAGCATACACATCAAGGCAACAATATGAATATTCTATATATATATATATGAACGTATTAGTTAAATACATTGTGACAAAAGAAGAAAATGCTTATAATGAGAATTTCTCCTTTTGTCACATTGTTTCCAAAAGTGTCCTGCTGCAGAGGCGCCAGAAAGCGTCTATTTGTGTTACTGGCTTAGGTTGAAATAAACAAGACGCTTTTGAAAACATATATACTTGCTCTAATTGAAAGTATTCTTATTTCATCGAGTTGAAATATTGTGACACAAGGAGAACATGTAACTATTTCATATTTTGTCTCAATGCTATTTTAAAAGTGGTCGGTTATGGATGCGCCACACTATTGGGACAGAGTTGAGTGTCGTCTTCTGCGTAAACTGTTACAATCTGTGATTGAAAGAGCTAATGATTAAACAGTGTTATTTTACATGTATGATATTTCATTGTGATTGCGTTAAAGACTATAATATATGGAATCAATATAAATAAGGCTGTTTATACCATCAGTATTTAGACAATTCACCTACAAGTTATTTCTTTAAAAAGAAATTACACAAATATTTTCATGAACAAAGCGATGACTTTTATTTGTCTAAATAAATAGTACCGTATATTTAAAACCCTACCAAAACGATTGTATCAACTTACACAGAGCGGTAAATGCATTCCCAGTGTCGTCTGATATGAACATTTGAAGAAAGTATGTATCATCAAACATGTTTGTACTATAATGTTGAAACGTAGTCAGGGGTGTAGCTCCCTTTAGGCACTGTAGGCACGTGCTTACAATTTTTCTTTAAAAATGCCCCAAAGTGCAGCTGCGGCGATAGACATCTGCGTAATGTATCGACAAGATCAGCCTAAAAGTGTCTATCCGGGTAGGCCTGTGTGGCATGCTTAAGCTGATCCGGGTCGATACTTTACGCAGAGTCCACAATGTTTATTTTCTCACGAGACGGCCTACACATTGAATATTGCAAAGCTACGCCCCTGGTAGTTTAAATATTTGGGTAAAACAGATAAATCACAACTTCACTTTCGTTTGTAATGATTCCCAATGCCATGAACTGCAACATGCGTTAACATCCGTCTTAATCAGTCATGAACTATCAGAGGCCAATGAACGACCGTTCACGAAACATATTAATCAAAAAATAAAATAGATTCCAAATAATTTGAGAAATTCCCTTCGGCCCTGGTGCAGTAATATTTTAATTACTAGCATTAATCATTTCCATGATTCAGGCGGCATTTAACGTATTGGCAACATATAATCTTTGGGAACATCAACGTTTTATCCTCTGTTTGGTCATACCAAAGACTCTTAAATGGTAGGAGTATATACCATGTGCTCAGGGTTATGGGGATAGATAGCATTACGACTGATGCATCGATGTCAGTTTAATTAATATCATGAGTACTGGTAATTAACAAACAAAACATCAAAAATATTGCGTAAAAGGAACTTTAGTAAGTTTTAATGTTTCAGTGGCAAACACTGCATATTTCAGGAGAAACAGCTCGTTAGGAGCTGTCTCACATGAATCTGCATTGTTTGGAATAGCCTTTAATTGCCGTTTGCAGCGAAATAGTTAAACCCAGGTTATAGGAATTTGAGAGGCACAAGAGTTAAAATTATATTAAGCGACTTCCTCGGAACAAATGCCTGTAGACAAGTTAATGTGGTGCTATTCAGTCTACACATTAGACGATCTCTCATAAAAAAGTTTCTTTTATTTCCTTTTATTAGTAGCAGTGTCGTTCTAGAAGTTCCTTTGGTCACGTCAGCCTAAACCGACCCTTCGTAAGATTTATAATAAAGATCAAGTATAACCAAATAGCATATGTGTATAGTCTGTTCAAATATAAACAGTCGTACAGAGGCGTCCATAATGCGTGTACGACTACACGGCAAACAGGAACGGAGGCTGCACCATACTTTCGCTCGTTGCAATGATATGATGGTCCGTTTTCGCTTGGTGTCGCCAATTTGAATATATAAACGATCCCAATTACCCAACGGCGCAATATGAATTATTATTCAGTGCACGGACATTGGATTATATATTTTATTTTGTATGACTTAATGCACGGGGTTTAACGCCATTTTCACCTCTTTCTATGTAACATCATGTTCTATGCGCTATTTCTAAAATTATTGGCTAGGCACTGTGAACATAGAGGTTTTCTATGTAATATTCTCTTTAAATGAAAGTGGCAACTTTTCTTATTGAAGCGCTTAAACTAAGAAAACACATTTTGGAAAAGTAATGAAAAGGCCTTTGAAATGATACGATTATATCAAACATAAAAACAAGCTTATCTAAATATATTCATTGTTCATGTTATTTCATGTATATAATTTTGTAGTTATGCTTATATGTATATAATGTGTGTATATTTGCCGGAGGCCGTACTTCTTGAGTAAGGAATTGAATTGAATTGAATCATGGCGATGGTATACTCATCCATGGGCAATGGGTCACTAACAAACAAAAGGCTAGGAATATACTCTGTACATGTGTACTCTTCAATCAAACCCATAAAGCCACATATAAAATTCCGCTTCTTACCGTTCGATTGTTAAGTGTGCATAAATAAATAGTTATCTCATGAGATTAGAAAAAAGCAATTATTCAATAGAAAACCAGTAAGAGCTGATATGTTGATCTCGATGCCATTGTGACTAGCGTTATTCGTCTCCACCAACAAATGAAGAAATAATTTAAATGTGGAAAGGTACAGCCAGTTGCCAGGGACAATTGTTGTGTTTAGAGCAGGTCACAATTGGTTATGTTTACTGGACGTTGTAGTATAATTTCAAAACTGTTGAAAACACCGCTACACTACAATCAATACATTTGGCTCTATCTGCAAAACCGTTGATTAATCCGTCTAGAAAAAGGTCAAGCCAAGTAATCCGATCGTTCTTATAATGTAATTGGCGCAAATTATTCTATCAAACTCGCAGTAAACAATGTATGTATTTCTTATTAAATTGATTTAGCGAAAAACTAATTATTGAACGAATCTCGATTTGGCTATTCATTTCGTAATAATCTTAGTTGGAATGTCTGATGGCCTAGATCTAGCGGACTATATGTCTCTATTACACCAATAAATCATTTAAAAGTAAAATCTTTCTACCATTCTAACACAACAAAACGGACAGGTTTATCTTTTCATATCGAGAAGGAAACGTCAACATTGTTTGCCAAATTATAAATTAATAAGAAGTATTATGTTTTCAAAACAGTCTACTCTTAACTGTCACATGGTAAGTGGCGAGACAGATTAGCTAAACCATGATATTTTCTTCTCATTTCAGGTTTACCGACAGAGTTGTATGCGATCTGGGAAGCGTATCCGTGGCGATTCGGCGAACCGTACTGCATATTCAAATCATTCTTATCGGAAATGACGTCATATGCTTCTGTGTTAACAATTACGTCATTTACTATCGAACGTTACGTGGCTATATGTCATCCAATAAAAGCTCAGACATTATCAAACTTGTCACGTGCTGTAAAAATTGTATTCTCTATATGGATTATCGCAGCTTTAATCGCCTTACCTTATCCGATTCACACTCGTGTGTTTCCGTACATTGTCGTAAACGGAACTGCTTTAAATGATTCCTTACAGTGTAATGTACCATTTAAGTGGCAAACAGGCATGACAGTTGCTTTTCAAATATCAACTTTTCTGTTTTTCATTTTTCCTATGATAATCATATCTGTCATGTATTATCTGATTGGTGCAAATCTTAAGAAATCCCTTATTCAATCGAAGCATAAGTCAAAGACCAATGCCAGGAAGGCCGTTGTGCGTATGCTCGGTAAGTACCTACTTATTATATGAGGGATCAAAGTTTATCAACTTTACTTAGCTCTAATTAATACTTAAAAATTAAAAGCATACTTAAGGATGTACTGAACTGAAAAGTGGATTTTTCATAATATTTAACTTTTGTTGTAATATTGGTTTTTTGAAAGTTGGATATATGTTAAATTATGTTATATGTAGTGGGCTTTTTTTTTTTGCTAGATCAATTTATAAAAGCCTTATGATGAGCTTTTTTTTGCTATTTCAACCCATGAAAAAAAATTTGTTCACGCAAATTGCCGATATTTGAAAGATGATATGCTAATTGTTTATCTTCTTGTGGTTTTAATCTCATTCTGAAGGTATTTTATCCATATATTTGGAAGTTCATGCGATACATTGTAGTTAAAGCTAAAAAATAGACACTATTTGACACTAATGAAAATCCATATTTGTCAGATTTAAGAATAGACAATTTCAAAACTTTGAAATAAGGAAAAAACATATTTGTAATATTTAACTTTTTAAGTTATTTCAATTACTATCATTTATCAGATTTTAATAAGAAAAGTATATGTCATTGAGGAAATTTTTCAAATGTCAAAAAAGTTTTCCAATATTTTCTACTTTTTTTCAAAACAATATGATACTATACAAGTTCTAGATTAAAATTTATATACATGGACTTTAATATGTTCTTGTTGCCTAGTTTTATTTCTTAATCAAACACGGCAACTGGACAGCGTCTCACGAAAAAGTTGAAGGCTCATGAAAAAGATAGGCCCTTTATCTCAAGCAAATTTTAGCCACTTTTTTTAAAATTTTGAAGAATTATAAAAAGGTATTATGACTAAACAGGTTTTAATTGACAACAAAATTAGAAGATTTAATAAGAAAGTAAAAAAAACAATTGTTTTTCTTCTTAATTTCAAAACCTCAGTTCAGTACATCCTTAATCATGTTTGTTTCCCTTATTAAAATGCCAAAATATATGAATAAGTATTGTAAGTCAGAAAGGTAAGTCTTTATGTCAACTAAGTCATTTACTTAAATACATTTCACCATTCGTGTTTTACTAAATATTAGGAAAACACAAATGATTAAATATACTTTTAAGTATTTCAAAAGTATAACTAAGTGCTAAGTTAAGTTATTGGTCTTGGATCAAGATGCCGAAATGTCAGCAAATTCGGAAATGGAATAATGCATTCCGATATATAATCTACGGAGGACGATATTGAATGCACTTAGTTAAACATGGAACACCTTCATAAATTAAAATGATGTTATTAAATCGAGTTAAAAGCATTATGGCATAAGGTGAAATTCTCAATTTAGAGCCATTTCATATTGTGTAACACAGTTGTGCATAGTTTACCGTGGTTGATGATTCCAAAAAATAAATTGTTTCAGTGGTATCAAGCCGACAGTTACCTTATTCGTGATCCTTGGTTAAAATATATACAGTACTATGCTAGGAATGAGCCTTGCCCAATGGCACTCCACATTGTCCGCCGTGCTCATTTTAGTGTAATATCGTAAGCAGAATAATATCTGGAAAAGTGTAATAAATTATCGTACATAAAATAAGAGATAATTTAGCCCTTTAAGCGCCGAACTGTTTAAAGTAGACTCTTCCATGTTCAAACTCGGACGATGTTATAGGATTTTTGGAATATTTTTATAACTCACAGCCAAACAATGCATATTTCAGGTGAGACAGCTCGTTACGAGCTGACTGACCTGAATCTGCATTGTTTGCAAAAAGCTCAATAAAGAGTTAAGAAATAGTTTTTTATATTGAGCAATTTCTCATCTGTGCACAATATTTTCAAAATTAAATTATTGTTACAAAGGCGTCAAAGGACGTTACCCTAAGGAGGAGATTTTGTAGTATAACACATGACGCCTGTGGCGAATAGTTTGTTGTCAATGTGTATTTCTAGATGAATCAATATCGTTTTAGTTACAGCATGGCTACATGTAATAGAGAAGATTTTGGTCTGGCTGCATGGTCGCACTGACTGATCTAAACATTATTTTGTCAAAATTTCCACATGAAAGTTTGCGAAAGATGCGGGTTTTTTTTTTTTTCGATTTATATGTTTTTGAACTAGCTGACTGAGATCTAATTTCAAGTATAACGTGGGCTGACTGTCAAAAAAAATCCAAACTTTCATAATTCATCTTCCATCAAGGGATTTAAAAATCAAAAGAATAAACGTCATACTAAAATCTTTTTTCGAAGATTTGAGTTAACGGTACTGGTACATTCGATAGCATTACATAATTGTAAATAGGGATTGTGACCAATACTACAGACGCTTGTATGGTTACTTTTTTGTTTACCAGACGGCGAACAGCAGAGTTATTTGATCAGAATTCGCAAAGCCTGTTGCCGGATAAGTTGTCAAAAATTAAACAGAGTGAGAAAGACAAATGCGTTTTGTGCTCACCGATCGATGTTGTATCGATATAATTGTTTAGGATTTGAAACAAAGTTCAACTCCAATTCATCAATCAACCTGTGATTTAGAGATTAAATCGATATTTGAATGGAAGCAATTTAACAATATCATGATAAAATGCTAGAAAACCCTTTTGTCTTGATTCCTGCAGGTAGTACCAATAATACACGTGACGTTTTACAGGTTCTTTTTAAACATATTGAGTAATTTTTTCTACGAATTCACGATACAACGGGAATAAAAAACGGTTGACAAAAAAGTATACTTATTGATTGTGCAAGCCGATCTTAGTCCATAGTGTTAGCAAATATTGTGTGTATGCATGTACGAGGATTACATACACGATAAAAGTATCGTAAAGCCTGACAAGGATTAATTGGCTTTCTATCAGACTTTCGAAGCGCTTAATTGACGACCACCCTAACGGATGGTTTGATGGTTTACTATTTCAAAGATGAAAACAATTAAATAATGAAAAAGCAAGAACATTATTGACAGTTTTTTTTTTCATTCTTTCCGCAGATATGTCAGATGAATTAAATTGCCTGATTATAGTTCTCTATCTATCAAATAATTATTCAGATCATTCCATTAATATGCAAGTAGTATGTATAAATTCAATATTCAAGATTCAAAATAAACATGTTGTGTTAGTTTTAAGTTGCATCCCTCTTAATGTACATTACAAAATGCAAACATGTGTTAAAGCATATACAGTATTTAGTACTTTAGCTATTTAAAACTAAGGTAGTATTTTACTAAAACCTTTACTGTGTTCTAAATGTTACATTTAGAGCGATAATATTTGTACAGATTATAGGAATTAAGATTTGTTGACGTCAAAATGTTCTTTTTTATGACAATAATAGTGAGTTTAAAGAAATCGCCGTTACGTTCTTCTTTGCTGTGGTATTTGGATAAAGTTATCAACAGACTGTAGGGTATAAAATACGAATTAAAATGAAATTTCCCTAGAGCAAAAGTTAAGATCTTTCTAATTTTAAAAAAATTTGCCCGATTTGAAAAAAATACATTATTTAGAAAACGTTTTTGTTTCAAATGTATGAATCTAGTTTAAACAGAAATAATGTTACTAGTAATGTGTTGTTGATATTTTTCAGTTGCTGTTGTGGTTGCCTTTTTCTGCCAGTGGGCCCCCTTTCACGCCCAGCGTCTGATGACATTGTATATGCCAATAGAGCAATGGACGCCGGCCTTGATCAGATTCCAAACCGACCTATTTTACGTCTCCGGTATGTAAATATGACCTATGCTTTAGAAAACCCCACCCTTTAGGTACTTGTCGCCACTGTATATAAGAGGTGTCCGTGCTTCCGTACTACCTTATGGATCTCCGTCTGTTAGAAGTCTCTTACAAGCGTCGTCTGTTACTAATTGGCGAATAGCGTAGAACTAGATCAGACAGCGATAGTCATATGTACTATGGTCGCAAATACATTACGGTTTCCCGTTGCAGAATGCAGCTCAAAAGTAAATGTGTTGATGAATGGTCCATGACAATTGCTGTAACTAATCAGTGTTGTATAGATTCGACTGCTCTGTCGATACGCAGCCCCACTTGCACTATTCCAAAATGATCAACAATGGCTTTTTAGAGACAGCGCTAAATATTGATCTAGTGGGATTGTATTAAATTTAGAGGCAAACTTTAAAAAAATGATTGTTTTTTATGTATATTCATATATAACAGGCACATGTACAACTCATCCGTTTAACCCTTTCCTATATGCAGACGCATTGCGATTCATCTGCGACTCATCTGCAGCACCAAAGGTTGTGACAAAAGTATAATATTCTAATAATATGCAATGTTTCGTTTTGTCACAATGTTTCAACATTAGATACACTTTGCTTGAATGTTTCATATCAGACTATACGCGATAGATTTCCCATCGTTTACAGAATATCGAGGGCTTGGCGTGAAACGGTTGTAACTAAAAACCTATTTAGAACATGCTGATTTAGGGGCAATTTTGACCCCTTTGTAAACAATGCAAATTTAGGTGTCATTGCTCAGAATGAAAAATGATTGAACGCTTATAAAGAGTATATGGCGAGGTGATTAACCTTGGTAAAAAAAATACCAATTTTAGTTACAACCGTTTCACGCCAAGCCCTCGATATTTAGACCAATATCAGCCTACGCTATCGTGCAATCTTGTATTACATATATATATATATATATATATATATATTATATTTGCCTTCTTCGTTCGCTAGTAGTGTATCTTTATGTAGCAGCGAATACTTCATTATTGCGTTATTAAAATCCTGAGCGACGATTCGTCTTGCAAGACATCCTCAGACTGAGGTTCGTGTGCTTGTCTGCACTCCTCGAATTAGTCAATGCCTTATGAGATGTCTCTCTTAAACGATTTTGATTCAAAGTAAGTCATAAGACGTGTCTCTCTTTACCCTTTCCAACAAAGACACACATTTAGACTTCTGATTCTGCGGGAGACGACTTCTAAAAACATTGAGACAAAAAGGTGAATTGCTCATAATGAAGTCTTCCTCATTTTACAACAACGGTTCGACTCTTTTAACAATTTCTACTTTTATTCAAGAATATTTTTCATATTATTGCTTAGATTGCTTTTGCAGATTGGATGTTGGAAAGGACTAACTTGATTTGTATACTAGATATGAGCCGTCCCGTGAGAAATCCAACATTGTGGACTATGCGTAAAGTATCGATCTGGATCTGTCTAAGCATCTCGCCCAGGCTTACCCGGATTGAAACTTTTCACCTCCTGTTGATTTTCTATTTCAGAAACCATTACTCTATACCCCTATCCCCCTGAGAAGAAATGTGTCGGACCGGATCAGTCTGCGCGGACTACGCAGGCTGATTTGGGTCGATACATTACGCAGAGGCCATAATGTTGGTTTTCTCGCGGACGGCTCATACGATTAAAGGTCACTCGTAATAAATTGGCTAGTCAAGGAACATGATGACCGACGTTACGCCCCATTCCGGTCATTCCCCTTCCAGGACTCATTCGGAAAACAATTCTCGGTATTTTATGTCTGGATTAATTTTAGAGTATATAGATCTCTATTCATGTCTGGATTAATTTTAGAGTATACAGATCTCTATTCATGTCTGGATTAATTTTAGAGTATATAGATCTCTTTTCATGTATGAATTAAAATAAAGCGGATTATATCATTTTATTCAGTCATAAAACGTCGCAACGTGACCTAATTCAACTTGTCATATATCGAGGGCTTGGCGTGAAACGGTTGTAACTCAAAACCTATTTTGAAAGCCCTGGATTAGGGGCAATTTTGACCCTTTTGTAAACAATGCAAATTTAGGTGCCATTGCTCAGAACGAGCAATGGCACCTAAATTTCCATTGTTTACCAAGAAAAATGATTTAACGCTTACAAAGACTTTATGGCGAGGTAAATAACCTTGGTAAAAAATATACCAAATTTAGTTACAACCGTTTCACGCCAAGCCCTCGATATGGTCAATGGTGGCTGAGGTCTACTGAGAACGTCTCCGACTTGTCTTAACATTTAAAATGTGACGGCAGCGTCATGCAAATAAGACAATCTGGTATGTTTTTTACATGGGACTGTGCGTTTTCGTTATAAAAAAAATAAGCAATGTGTTTGTTTTTTCAACGCACGAGTGTGAATTATATTTTTACATTATCATATGCAACATCTTACAATTAGCAGTCTGACAGACTGGCAGATCAATATCCTAACCTTGCTTTAATACGATTCTTTCTTCCGTTTCGTATGCATATTATATACATGTACACGTCCTTTCCATCAATCAGATTTACGGGCATTTGGCGATTTGACTTTTCTATCAAAGTTACATTGGCGTTAAACCATTGGAAATACACTTCTATTCTTTTTGTCAAAACATGCTAAAATGTAAAGGTAGATAACTGTTGTGATATTGGATCGTTTTTTGATCATTATCTCGGGACAATTAGCTCTAGATTCAAAACAATCTATAAACTGAATGTGTACATTTTCTAATATATCGCATATCGTTGATTGTTAAATGTCAACATTTCTGAACCTGCCGATTATGAAGTTTGAAAACCTTAAAAGAAAAGTAAGTCGATTTTAGTAATATTGTGGCAAAAGAAGACATTGCTCTCATTTGAGCAATTTCACATTTTGCCACAATATTTTGAAATACATTCAATAATGGTTTACTCTCATTTATAGAGACTTTGATTTTTGTAAAATCAATTCCATAGTCGTCTGCTAGAGATTGTCTGTACGGGAGGAAAGAATAACGGATATGTCTTCCTGTATGGGAAAGCGTTCTACAATCATCTGCTCTGGGAGATGTGTATGAGTGTTCGTTTAAGGACAATTCTTCATGTTTGCTTTTACTTTTCAGGGGTGCTATATTTCTGTAATTCTACAATCAATCCTATTCTTTACAACGTGATGTCCAAGAAGTTTCGATTGGCGTTCAAGAGGACTTTCTGTCGATGTCGGTACCATCCGGATGAACTCGTCGATCTAAACGGAAGATCGAAGTCCATCTACTACTCAGATCGCACGCACGCTCACAGCATGAGACATGTGACGAATAATGTCACTAAAATGTCTTTTACAGATATAAATGGAATCAAGTCGAACGTTGTACTGTTAAAACCTGACACCAACAAGGAATATTCATTCATTAATGGCGGAAACCGCTTTCTGTCGCGCGGCAGGTTCTTTCAGAGCCAATCAACAGGACGCTTGAATGACTTCTTCAACACCATCGAGCATGCGCAGAGTAGCTCTAGAATAAATGAACGCGGGCCGGGACATTCCGGGTCCCGCTTGCATCTGTCGGCGGACGGAAGTTTAAGTTTTGATGAGATAGAGAGTGATTCTATGATAGAGTTAAAGTCATTGTCCAGTTACAGCAGTTCGACTCAACTTAGCTCTAGACTTGTTGTTCCACAGAAAGGGTACCGAGTAAATAAGGGCTCTTATATATAAGGGTTAACCTTATTCTACGTCTGCTGTATATATCTTTGATAACCCTTTCCCACATACAACACAATCTGAAGGAAACAACTTTGTCTACGTATGAAAAAATCTCTATAAAGAAAGTATCATTGTTGAATATAGTTGAAAACATTGTGGCTTAAGGAGGAACTGTTCATTTTCTCCTTTTGTAACATTGATTTTAAAAGACATCTGCTGCAAAGGCGTCATAAAGCGCCTATTTGTAGGAGAGGATAAATTAATACTTGGCTTATCAGGATAAAAAGAAGTTAAACGATCTTTGCAAACTGTGCAGTAACAGAACAGACTGCTCGTCTTTGTAGCAATACCATATATGTTCACTGTCCGCTACTCATGTAATGATCCGTTCCCACATACAGCAAATTTGCAGCAGACGACTTTGAATACATAGTCAGAAAAACTTGAAATGTCACTATAAAAGATAGCTTAATTGTTAAATAAAGTTGAAAACATTGTGGCCAAAGGAGAAATTGCTCATCATGAGCAATTTCACCTTTGGCCACAATGTTTACAAAAGTCGTCTGCTGCTTTTGCGTTAAAATGCGTCTGCAGGTGGGAAAGGATTGGACAACAACTGCGGGAATTCAAATGGTTATAATAAGGGCTTCGATTTTAAACCTGCCTTACAATTACAGCATATATACCACAGAATATGTGTATCAAAGAACTCCGATATTTCTGAAAGCCTTAAAGAACTATCCGAGTATTTGACTTACGTCAAACATAAGGCGAACTTAAAATGTATTAAAATCGATGGTATAACTTGTCCCACTTATAGACTATAGACGCATTTCGACACATCTGCAGCGGACGACGTTTGGAAACAATGTGGCCCATAATGAGGTAGATTTCCAATTGCCACAATGCGTTCAACTCTGTTCAATAACTATATCATCATTTGTAGAGATTTTTCCATACTTTTGCCTAGCTGTTTTCAAAGCGTCTGCAGTAGATGTCCTGTATGTTGGAAAGGGTTAAAATATCATTGAGTAAAACTGTCATTTGGTTTGCCATCTTACTTATTAATTTATTATCCGTAAAAAAACGTTGTCGTTGAAACATGTGTGTCAAGAGTAATTCTAAAATCGTTTTTGAAAAAAAAGGAAACTATTCATAATATGACTTAAATGTTAAAGCAAAGAAAATCAAAACAAAGTCGATGTTTATTATAACATGTATGTGTTTTGATAATTTATTTTGTTTGACTGAATAATTCAAATTCGATAATGATTACATTATCAAAAGCATTATCGTCCGCTTAATTCAAAAATATTTGAGCCGTCCCGCGAGAAAACCAACATTATGACCTCTGCGTAATGTATCTACCCAGATCAGTCTGCGTAGTCCGCGCAGACTGATCCGGGCCGACACATTTCGTCTCAGGGGGAAAGAGGTATAGAGTTATGATTCCTGAATCAGAAAATCCACAGGAGGCTAAAAGAGTATGTCCGGGTTAGCCTGCGCGGCATTCTAAGATTGACCAGGTTTGATACTTTACGCAGAGTCTACAATGTTGGTTTTCTCCTGGGACGGCTCATATATAGTACGACTTTTTAAATGAGTGTATCGACATGTCGAGGGCTTGGCGTGAAACGGTTGTAACTAAAAACCTATCTTATAAACCCTGGTTTAGGGGCAATTTTTACCCTTTGTAAACAATGCAAATTTAGGTGCCATTGCTCAGAATGAGCAATGGCACCTAAATTTCCATTGTTTACCAAGAAAAATGATTTAACGCTTATTAAGACTTCATGGCGATATGATTAACCTTGGTAAAAAAATACCAATTTAAGTTACAACCGTTTCATGCAAAGCCCTCGATGTACTCGTGCTCCTCTTCCAATGTTGTTGTAATACGGTTGACATTTTACAGCTTGTTGAGCTGCAATGATTATTTTCGTGTTTTGGTAATGGAAGTGAAAGTGAATTTATCTACACTGCTTACGAATATGACTTATCCTACTATAAACAGAACTGCTATTAAAATTATAAAATAATACGTTGTGCTGTCTAATCTTGGTCTAATCTAATTACGGAATGTGCTAACAGGTATATGAATTAGATAAGCTAATAATTAATAACTGGTTTAAACGCTTTTATGGAAAGGGATTACTGACTGGTTTAAACTCTTTATACCGGATAATAAATAAATCCAATCGTGTCTAAGTATTTCGCTACCAAAGGCAATTAAAGGTTTTTTCAAACATTTCAGATTCATTTGAACAGCTCAGCTGTTCCTAACGAGTTGTCTCTCCTGAATCTACAGTGTTTGCCACTTAAACATTACATTTTACCAAATTGCATGTTGGACGGAAACTGGAGAGTTCCAATTTTCAACATTGAACAGTCGGCTTTGTGAATTTCGGCAGAGAAAGGTTAGTTTACCGCGTCTAGTGAAGTGGGGTTTTACTGTTTTCACTGATTTTGCGATAAGTGCAGACCCTTCACTGTACGCTTATAAACATTTTGTTTATCTCGAAACGATCCCTAGTTATAACGGATCTGTCTTTTAAATAAAGCATAGCAATCGTTCGGATTGATCGGATCGATATGTTTGTATCAAGGACTTTCTTATCATAATAATCATTCGCTGCCCAATTTCACAAAGTCGAGTCTTCCATTTTGGAAAAATGACCACTCCCGTTTCTGTCCAATAGATAAGTTGGTTATATTCAATGTCAAAGTGGCAAACAATGATCTCGTTACGAACTGTCTCTACTTAATCTGCTTTTGTTTTCAAAATGCTTTAATCGCCTCTGGCAGCGAAAATGTTAAGAACAAATCCATAACCTAGAATCCCTCGAATACAGCGTTAACTCGAAGTAAATGAAACGTCCCTTTCTAGTTTGAGTAATTGCTTATCTAAGCCCGGGAAGCTCAATCAGTAGCGACGCAGGCTGTCAATCCGGGGTTGTGAGTTTGAACCCCAGCTCGGCCAGCATACTTTCCGACGTTTGACAAAAGTCACTGTGACAAGCGGCATTCGTCTTCTACACATGGGCTAAAAGTATTGGTTGAAAACCAGCCAGTTGCTTGGAAAGTATGTTGTGTACTGGTGTGAGAAAGCTTTGAAACACATTAATAGGTGAACTGGCCGCCCTGATATGACTGAAAGATTGTTGAAGACGGCGTGAAATTCCGACCAATTACTCAATGTTTATCTAATGTATTTAAAACAGAACCACACTTATATCATGACTTAACACACCGTAGAGTATCTCTAGTAGTATAACGCCGGATGGAATCTTTAATGACCCCATAATCACCGGACGCTCAGTATTATTATACATAACTTCAAAGGATTCCTGTGGTTTTCAAAAAGCTCAGTCTCTGCTTTTATCAACCATATCGACGTCCATCACTTCCACAGTCAATTTCGAGCAAAGAGGATCAAAAACGCCATTGACTTCCATAGAGTATCACCGACATTTAGATTTCCTCAAAACTGTGGCTATGAAAACGGCGAAACTTAGTTACGATGTTCATGCAATCGGGTACCAGTTTGCTTGTACCAATAAGGAACCTCGACAAGATCTATATTCTGACGTAAGTAAACTTGTCAGTGGCGACATCCAATGTACAGGGTACTTCGAAACATTTATATGTTGTTTGACGTTTCGGCTAATAACCTGCGTCAAAACGGGATTACTTTTTACCGCATTGCACAACCGGGTTGAGATTCACTGCCGGTCTCGGTAATTGGACGATCGGCAGTCGATGAAACGTATGGACCAATGACTTTTAAAAAAAATAAACCCGTTATTGATCAAAATTATCCTCTCCAGGGTTGAACAAATATACTTTTGCATCTTCTGAAAAGCACTCTGAGATAATTCAATTTATGATGGACATATTATATTGGTCATGAATGGTCGGAAAGATTGAAGGGGTCGTGTTGGTGTTGCATTATTTAACCATTTACTTAAATATATATTGTATAGTAGTATGATTCGAAGACACAAGAAAATCCAATCAAGCGTAAGTCTAAGTTTGAGACAGAGGAAACACTATATTTGTTTCATTCAAAATGTATTCCGTTTCAACAGTATTTCAGTTAGGACAGAGCAGAAGAGATTGTAAGAAAAGAAGACTTGCTCTTGTTGTCCTTTTCGAATCCTGTTTTAAAATGTCAACTGCTCCATGGGCATCAAATAACGTAATAGGTATCAGGTAATGAAAAAACTTCTTTTGGGAATGCATTAATTCACGTGAATTAAAAAGCGTCAACTTTCTTAACTCTTTTCCACATGTAAGCGTTTTATGACGTCTCTGCAGCAAACGACTTTTGAAAACATTGTGGCAAAAAGAGAAATTGCTCATGATGAGCAAATACTCCTTTTACAAAAATGTGTTCACGTCTTTTAAATAATTAGACATGATGTTTTAGAAAAATTCTATAAGTTTGACATTATTGTGTTAACCCTTTCCCTCATACGACAATTCTGCAGCAGACGACTTTGAACATATTTTGTCAAAAGATAGAAATTCAATTGAATGGATAACCTATGACAAAAAGTGGAAAACATTGTGGTAAAAGGAGAAATTGCACGTTTTGTGCAATTTCTTCTTTTGTCACTATGTTTTCAAAAAGCCGTCTGCTGCAGAGGCGTCAGAAAGGGTCTATATGAGGGAAAGGGTTGAAGTCGTCTTGTACGGATTTGTTATATGTGGAAGGGGGTTAAAGTCATGACGTAGGTAGAGCGTTTAATTTGTGGAATATCGTACGCGTATTGGATATTCAGACTTGGGTATACATTTTGTAAAAGTACAGGTATATCATCAACATGTATCGTTTCTCCTATAAAAAAAAACTACAAAGAAGTTGTTCGGTATTGGATCGCTTTACATTTAACCCTTTCCTTGATACAAACGATATGTGACGCTCCTACAGCAAAAAAGCTTTTAATTGTTACAGTTGGAAAACTGATATTGTTCCGATACAAAGTGAAACACTGTCTGAGGAAAACAAAGTCCGTGTTTTGAGTAAAAAGTGTTCTATTAACCCTTTCCCACGTACAATAAGTCTGCAGAAGACGACTTTGAAATTATCAAGTCCAAAATATAGAAAATCTCTTTAAATGAAAGTATGATTATTGAAAAGGATTGAAATCATTATGGCAAATTGAAAAATGTCTCATTATGATCAAGCTCTCCTTTTACCATATTGATTTCAAAAGTAGTCTCCTGCAGAAGTGTCAGCAAGCGTATATATGTGGAAAAGGGTTACCCACGATGCGTTTCTACATAGGCTGTAATTGAGTCAAATTTTCCGGCACTGGGCAAATGCCGTGAACGAAAAGAAAAAGGAACTTTTACTTAACGCAGTAAGTTACTAAATATGGCAGATGCTGTGAAAATTAGTGAGCTAAATGTGCAAGACACATGACTCCACTCTAGCGGTTCTTTTTTTCTATATTGATTTCGCGGTGAATAAATCAAAACTAGATGAATCGAAATTTATTACTAAAGGCTATTTCCCTCGATTGTCATTGATCAACGATATTCAATACACACATGAGCGAGGAATATACAACAAAAAGACCGTCATTACTTATGCATTGAAATACGGTTTTGAAATAAATGCCGATATACCCATTAAATAATTATAAATTATCATACACGAATAGACGTACACATACGATGTTAGCTCACTTAGATATAAACAAAGGTATGGATTATATATTATATTGTCAACACTGTTTACCAACAAGCGGCGGCAGGCGAAATTGATTAGTAAAGGCAAGGAATTTTCTTTTTGCATGTAAACCGATCATACACGTAATCTCATTAAACTCTGACCAAAACTCCGCTCGCTCGTATATATATCTGATGACTGTACAGTATAAGCGTTGATTGTCGAGTTTTCCGATTGTATAGAACCGAGCATTGGTGGCATCGTGCGAGTTCATTTGTCAAAGAAACCCGAACCTGTGTTCATGATTATTGTAGTGAATAGGGTCGATTCGAGTCGACCTCTAATGCAATGTCGTCAGAACTAATATACGTACAGTATTTTGGTCTAATTATAATGTGATTGTTCGTACACTTTAACAATGCTAAATTCATGTATCTGTCAAGATAAAATCACAGTTATCTGACTGAACCCTTTCCAAACATACTGACACTTTACAACTGGCAACTTCTTAAACAGTGTGTAATAAGGTGAAATTGCTCACGATGAACAATTCATTCTTTTGATACAAAATGTTCCACTTAATTCAATAATAACTATTGTTCTTTCATTTATAGAGAATTACCACATTTTCGCCTATATGTTTTCAAAGAAGTCGTCTGCTGCAGATTTGTTGTATGTGGGAAATTGTCTTACGTAAAAATCAATGCTTTACTGATTTTAGCGTTGGAAAAGTCACCGTTTGAAACCGTTGTAACGCATACTATTTGTCAACTCATTCAAATATGTTCATTGATTGATTGAAATCTTACTTTACTTCAGTTATATTACAGTGGCCAGTTGACCTGACGGTTATTTCTCAAAACGGTTGACCATTTTGACAGGAGATCTTTAGACTGAAGTACATATATTGGTCATAATTTATATCAACAAACAATTGTCAATATTCACATACATATATACATACTTATTTAGTATACGTATAACGAATACAAAAGAAGCCAAAGAAAAGAAAATGTATTCACCATTGTCGAGTGTTCTAAAAAGGTGCAAATTGGCACACTTCAAACTATCCTGAGGCGAATTACAAATTATACGCAGATGACCGGGCAAACTTTAAACTGAATAACTATTGGAATATATGGAGAAAGATTTCCGATCAATTTTCTAACTAACAAATATACCGAAATAGAGAACCGTGTATAGAGATTCAAGCGTCGGCTTGTAAAGAACGAGACCGTGTTTCGATCCCTTGTCAGGGTCATACCAAACATGTTGTAATGTTTGCTTTCCTCCCTGGTAATCAAGATTGCGATAATAACATTTCGACTAATGTGCTCGTGTCAGGATCATGTCTGTGTGTATTGATAAGAGTACAAAGCCGTGTTCAAAGATATTTCTGTTATACAACTGCGGTTGACGATTTCACCAAGGTTAATCACCTCGCCATAAAGTCTTTAAAAGCGTTAAATCATTTTACTTGGTAAACAATGCAAATTTAGGTGTCATTGCTCGTTCTGAGAAATGGCACCTAAATTTGCATTGTTTACAAAGGGGTCAAAATTGCCCCTAAACCAGGGTTTTCAAAATAGGTTTTTAGAAACAACCCTTTCACACCAAGCCCTCGACATGTTCTCCACACAACATTCTTGATAGGCAACTGGCTACCTTTTTCCCCATATACTTTCAAGCGTATTGGTGGGAGACGAATGACTCAAATCACCTCGACCGATGTCAATTATCGAAAAGAAGTAATGGCCGACCGTGACTAGCGCAATTCGTCTCCAACCAATGGATTAAACAGTCAATGCTGTAGGTTAGTCGATTGCGAAGATAAACGTACAGGACCTACTGAGATCTAACCGAACACAGCTAAAGACGACGCAATCAACTATTCAAGATAAACGTACAGGATCTAATGGTATCTAACCCAGCACAGATAAAGACGACGTTATCAACTATTCAAGCAAACAAGCACAATCATGTACGACGAGTTCGTGTACTCTAAACCATTTCTAACTTATATGGAGGTTTTCTGACATCTCTGTAGTAGACGAATTTTGAAAACAGTGTTGCAACAGAAGAAATTGTTCACAATAAGCAATTTCTCCTTTTGCAACAAGGTTTTCAATGTTATTCAATTGTTCTGTCAATCATATAGCTTCCATAATTTTTACTAAATGTATTCCAAATCGTCTCATACAGATTTATTGTATTTGGGAAAGATCATATTAGTGTATCGATTACTCAATTGATGACATAAATAATCGAAAGCAAATTAAAATAACTCAAATTAAGCAAAAAATTCATGACACATTCTGAAGAAGCTATTAAGATAGACTAATCTAGAACGATACGCTTCGCCTCTTATCCGTATTACGTTATCTTAATTATCAAAATAACGTTTTGTTTTATGAAAGGTTTTAAGCCGTTTTCAACAACATTTCGGTTATATTGCGGCGAAAGAATATCTCTTGGTGACTGATCAGTACTTAGCAACTAAACTTCATACCCGGACGTCCGATCTAAAATGTCGGATGTGACCCACTAGTTTACGATGGATCTCCTCCATGTACGAGTACCAAGTTCAAGTTCGAAACTCGTACTTATGCCAGTAACATAATACATAAAAACATATGTTTGCTGCTAGTAACATAATACATAAAAACATATGTTTGCTGCCAGTAACATAATACATATAAACATATGTTTGCTGACATTAACATAATAAATATTAATATATGTTTGCTGTCAATAACATAATACATACATACATATGTTTGCTGCCAGTAACATAATACATACAAACATATGCTTGCTGCCAGTAACATAATACATATACACATATGTTTGCTGTCAATAACATAATACATATAAAAATATGTTTGGTGCCAGTAACATAATGCATATTAATATATGTTTGCTGTCAATAACATAATACATATAAACATATGTTTGCTGACAGTAACATAATACATATGAACATATGTTTGCTGCCAGTAACATAATACATATTAATATATGTTTGCTGTCAATAACATAATACATATAAACATATGTTTGCTACCAGTAACATAATATTTATTAATATATGTTTGCTGTCAATAACATAATACATATAACAACATATGTTTGCTGACAGTAACATAATACATATTAACTCATTTTTATTGTCAATAACATTATACATATAAACATATGTGTGCTACCAGCAACATAACACTTATTAATATATGTTTGCTGTCAATAACATAATACACATAAACATATTTTTGCTTTCATAATACATATTAACATATGTTTATTGTCGATAACATAATACATATAAACATATGTGTGCTGCCAGGTACATTATACATATAAACATATGTGTGCTGCAAGTAACATAATACATAAAAACATATGTTTGCTGCCAGTTACATAACACATATAAACATATGTTTGCTGCCAGTAACATAATACATATGAACATATGTGTGCTGCCAGTAACATAATACATATAAACATATGTGTGCTGTCAGTAGCATAATACATATAAACATATGTGTGCTGCCATTAACATAATACATATAAACATATGTTTGATGCCAGTAACATAATACATATAAACATATGTTTGCTGCCAGTAACATAATACATACAAACATATGTTTGCTTCCAGTAACATAACACATATAAACATATGTTTGCTGCCAGTAACATAATACATATTAATATATGTTTGCTGTCAATAACATAATACATATAAACATATGTTTGCTACCAGTAACATATTATTTATTAATATATGTTTGTTGTCAATAACATAATACACATAACAACATATGTTTGCTGACAGTAACATAATACATATTAACTCATTTTTATTGTCAATAACATTATACATATAAACATATGTGTGCTACCAGCAACATAACACTTATTAATATATGTTTGCTGTCAATAACATAATACACATAAACATATGTGTGCTTTCAATAGCATAATACATATTAACATATGTTTATTGTCGATAACATAATACATATAAACATATGTGTGCTGCCAGGTACATTATACATATAAACATATGTGTGCTGCCAGTAACATAATACATACAAACATATGTTTGCTGCCAGTAACATAACACATATAAACATATGTTTGCTGCCAGTAACACAATATATATAAACATATGTGTGCTGTCAGTAGCATAATACATATAAACATATGTGTGCTGCCATTAACATAATACATATAAACATATGTTTGATGCCAGTAACATAATAAATATAAACATATGTTTGCTGCCAGTAACATAATACATACAAACATATGTATGCTTCCAGTAACATAACACATATAAACATATGTTTGCTGCCAGTAACATAATACATATTAATATCTGTTTGCTGTCAATAACATAATACATATAAACCTATGTTTGCTACCAGTAACATATTATTTATTAATATATGTTTGCTGTCAATAACATAATACACATAACAACATATGTTTGCTGACAGTAACATAATACATATTAACTCATTTTTATTGTCAATAACATTATACATATAAACATATGTGTGCTACCAGCACTTATTAATATATGTTTGCTGTCAATAACATAATACACATAAACATATGTGTGCTGTCAATAGCATAATACATATTAACATATGTTTATTGTCGATAACATAATACATATAAACATATGTGTGCTGCCAGGTACATTATACATATAAACATATGTGTGCTGCCATTAACATAATACATATAAACATATGTTTGATGCCAGTAACATAATACATATAAACATATGTTTGCTGCCAGTAACATAATACATACAAACATATGTATGCTTCCAGTAACATAACACATATAAACATATGTTTGCTGCCAGTAACATAATACATATTAATATCTGTTTGCTGTCAATAACATAATACATATAAACATATGTTTGCTACCAGTAACATATTATTTATTAATATATGTTTTCTGTCAATAACATAATACACATAACAACATATGTTTGCTGACAGTAACATAATACATATTAACTCATTTTTATTGTCAGTAACATTATACATATAAACATATGTGTGCTACCAGCACTTATTAATATATGTTTGCTGTCAATAACATAATACACATAAACATATGTGTGCTGTCAATAGCATAATACATATTAACATATGTTTATTGTCGATAACATAATACATATAAACATATGTGTGCTGCCAGGTACATTATACATATAAACATATGTGTGCTGCCAGTAACATAATACATAAAAACATATGTTTGCTGCCAGTAACATAACACATATAAACATATGTTTGCTGCCAGTAACATATTATTTATTAATATATGTTTGCTGTCAATAACATAATACACATAACAACATATGTTTGCTGACAGTAACATAATACATATTAACTCATTTTTATTGTCAATAACATTGTACATATAAACATATGTGTGCTACCAGCAACATAACACTTATTAATATATGTTTGCTGTCAATAACATAATACACATAAACATATGTGTGCTTTCAATAGCATAATACATATTAACATATGTTTATTGTCGATAACATAATACATATAAACATATGTGTGCTGCCAGGTACATTATACATATAAACATATGTGTGCTGCCAGTAACATAATACATAAAAACATATGTTTGCTGCCAGTAACATAACACATATAAACATATGTTTGCTGCCAGTAACATATTATTTATTAATATATGTTTGCTGTCAATAACATAATACACATAACAACATATGTTTGCTGACAGTAACATAATACATATTAACTCATTTTTATTGTCAATAACATTGTACATATAAACATATGTGTGCTACCAGCAACATAACACTTATTAATATATGTTTGCTGTCAATAACATAATACACATAAACATATGTGTGCTTTCAATAGCATAATACATATTAACATATGTTTATTGTCGATAACATAATACATATAAACATATGTGTGCTGCCAGGTACATTATACATATAAACATATGTGTGCTGCCAGTAACATAATACATAAAAACATATGTTTGCTGCCAGTAACATAGCACATATAAACATATGTTTGCTGCCAGTAACATAATACATATGAACATATGTGTGCTGCCAGTAACATAATACATATAAACATATGTGTGCTGCCAGTAACATAATACATATAAACATATGTTTGATGCCAGTAACATAATACATATAAACATATGTTTGCTGCCAGTAAGATAATACATACAAACATATGATTGCTTCCAGTAACATAACACATATAAACATATGTTTGCTGCCAGTAACATAATACATATAAACATATTTTTGCTGCCAGCAACATAATACATATTAACATATATTTGCTGCCAGTAACATAATATATATAAAAATATGTTTACTGCCAGTAACATAATATATATAAACATATGTTTACTGCCAGTAACATAATATATATAAACATATGTTTACTGCCAGTAACATAATACATAGGAGCCGTCCCGCGAGAAAACCAACATTGTGGACCCAAATCAGTCTAAGCATGCCGGATAGACACTTTTCGCCTTCTGTGGATATTCTCTTTCATGAATCATTACTCTATACCTCTATCCCAACAGAGACGGAATGTGTAGGCCCGGATCAGTCTGCTCGGACTGCGCAGGCTGATATTTGTCGATACATTACGGTGAGGCCGTTATGTTGGTTTTCTCGAGGGACGGCTTAAACATACATATACATGTACATGTAGCGGAACTCAAGATAATAAGAAATAGAATTATGGAGAAAATGTGAAAATATACAAACATCACGGCAATACATTGACATACATGCACAATTTGTGTACATCTTGTGATTATCGTGATCAATATATCTACATAATTAAGTATTTATTATGATTTTTTTTTTTTTTTTTTTTTAATTTGATACACTTTTGTATATTCCATGTACTGTACGGTGCCATGCTGTCGGTTTACATAGACATAATTCTTTTTCACTGGCCTTTCTGACACGTAACTGTGATAGTTCAATGTAAATGGGGAACACAAGCAATTTCAAAGTCTTATATTACTTATAATGTTAAAACAGGTTCGTTCTGATTTGATGAGAGAGGTTATAAAGGCTGATAAAGAGAAATAAAAGAGCAGTTAAAATCTAAACCAGTTCGACATTTTCCTCTGGTTTTAGAAATAAGGAAAATATTCGGTATATCTAGAGTAGTAGGCAGTATTGAATAAAGGTAATATAAAAACCGAACTAAACCCTTTCTTTTCAAGTGTTGTTAATTTTGAATCCTTTAACCTGTCTAGTCGTTATAATTATGGTTAAATATCAATACGCTCAGTGTGTCAGTCGCAAATGGGTATTATTGCATCCGCGAACACTGACAACTCAGGTGAACCTTTGCATACGCGTGCGCAGTCTCGCTGGAACCTTCATTGTCCGCCTACAATAAAAAATGCATTTCCTCAAATGTTTGAAATCTCGAAAGTTTCATCTCCATCGTTCATTTATGCTACATGAACAGGTTTTATTAGGATTTTCCGAGATTATTTCAGTTATATTACGGCGACAGTTAGCGTTTTCGTGATCCCGCGGTAAAACAACCGGTATCAGGCTAGTAAATGTGCTTTGCCCAAAGGCACTCAACAATGACCCCTGCGCCATGACTAGGCATCGAACCCGGGACGTCCGCTCCTCACGTTGATCAAATGACGTTATGAGAAAGGGCACATACACTATGTACGCAATAAACCACAGTATCCAAGGTTTGACTTCTCACTTCCTCATACATCAAGTTATATCGTTGAAATTACTGAACAAACTAACTTTACATCCAACCAAACGTTAACTGCGCATGTTTAATCATAGTATTAAACAGTGTCCATTATGTTATTTGGAGAAGTCAATTGGTTTCGAAATAAAACTGAGAACCTCAGACCGTATATCAGGATCGGACTGCACGAATGCGCACGACAACCATATCCTGCACCTGGTTGAACGCTTATTTGTCATAAATTTAAACCCTTCTGAATGTCGCTTTTTGTGTTTGATCTAGCCCTGTATTCGCGGGGGTGTGTGTGTGTGTGTGGGGGGGGGGGGGGGGGGGGGGACTTTTTATTGTATCCCGGATTTAAATCAACGTCAATTAATTTCTATAAATCATACCTGTTTATATTATGCATTAACTTTGAGGTTAAATCCCTTATACGATTTGGTTTTAACCCTTATTTTACTGTTCCCGATTTTAACACTTCCCACATAGATACGCGTTGTTTTAAAAAACCATGTGGTAAAAGGATCAATGTCTTCTTTCGGCTCAATGTTTTCAACTCTAATGAATAATTAAACTCTTTTTTATGGAGATTTTCATAGATGTTTGCCAATATCTTTACAAAGCTGTTTACTACAGATGTTTTGTATGTGGGAAAGGGCTATACAAAGACTGCAATAAACATTCACTAGAGTCAGACAATTCATTAGTGCAGTCACGTCAGGCTGCCCTCCTTCGGCGCTCGGAGTTTGACTGGCTGGTGTCAGGATAAATGGACCAATACACGCCGTGATATAACTGAACAATTGTTGAAAGTAGCATAACAAACCAAACAGTCAACCAATTTAACCATTTCACTGCCCAATTCCACAAAGTCATCTCTTTCGTCTTGAAAATTTATCCAACAGGGCATTTAGTAAAATTCAATATTGAATCGGTAAAACAATGCAGATTTCAGAAGAAACAGCTCGTTACGACATGTCTCACATGAATCTGCATTGTTTGCAAAATACTTTAATTTCCTTTGGCAGCGAAGGAGTTAACTCTTTCAGCGCCAAAGGCAAAATTGAGCTTTTTGCAAACAAACCTTAAATCAGCATTGTTTGCCTTTCGGTTATCAAAATAGTCCCAACTTCTATTATATCAGAAATGGAGACGCCCGATTTTGAACATGGAAGAGTATACTTTAAACAATTCGGCGCTGAAAGAGTTAAAGAGAGTAGAACCTTTTCTGAGGTATTAATGAACGGTGTTAGCTGTAGAGACACAAATGTCACCAACATCAGAACAAGGGTTGAATAGAGGAGTACAGTAAATAGACTTTCGAAAAAAGTAAAGTATCGTGTATTAAAAAACCGACAATATAATTATATACGCAAAATGGTTGGCTGAACTTGAAAAATATACACTCTTATA